>CCAG010015719.1:0-49296 GCA_001077435.1 Glossina morsitans morsitans
AGTTGAACCTTAAATTGTTTGAAGGTATCAAGAATAAGTTTTTTTATTTGGTGGTGCAGGGAAACAGCAATCGCGAAGCATGCGAGGGGACGGTGAACATGTGTTAGTGAAGTGAGTTAGCGGGGAAGGTGTGTGTGTTTGTGTATCTATATGCGTCTCTCACAATCTGTCTGTGTGTGTGTGGAGGTGGGTGTGTTTGTGTGGATGCGTCTTTTGGTACGAAGTAATCTGCACGAAATTTTTGTTCATCAATATTTTATCGACATTCTTCTCATTTCGTAAATCCAGCTCACTTAAATATCAGTGGATATAATTAAATAACTGCCGATCATACTGATGATAGAGCTCATGCTGGTTCTGTCATTCCAATGAATTGTACTATTGAATACAAAATTGCGATTATCTTCAGAAAACCGTTTGTACATTATTAGGTGAACTGCAATGGTTCTGATAGTCCAATTTGCATAATTTATTTTTCTCCGTGGTTGTTATTAAAATGTAATGACTATAGTCTTCAGACAATTGAATGCAAAATTTATTGTTCGAAATAAATGTAATGCCAAACATCAATGATACGTATCTAGACTAATAAATCAGAAGAGAAGAGAGCACAACTATTCTGTTCTTTCCACTGGTATACCCACATATTGGCCATCTGACCTAAGGAAAATTCCCGATTTGCAGAATTTCGCTGTAAACTCTGGTATTTTCGCTAAGTTACTTCATATTTATGACAGTGATGACCTTAGTTCTGATCACTCTCCATTGATTATCAACTTGAACACGACTCGTTATAATCTCTTCGTTAAATATAATGTCATCGATCGTAAAACTGATATTGGAAATTTTAGCGACTTGATGGATAACAATTTACACCTTAATATGGGTTTGCAAAACTCCATTGGCATTGATAATGCGGTAGAATATTTTACAAATCTTATTCATTAAGCTGATGATGAGTCGACATATAACAAAAACTATATTAGCCATGAAATAAGACTTATGATCAGAAAAAATAGGAGATTAACAAGACAGTGGCAGAACAGAGAGAGATCGTCTAGATAAATCGAATTTGCATAGAGCTACAGAGAAATTACGTCCAGCTGAGATAAGAAATGAATTAGAAAGAAATTAACCATTTGTTAATCAGCATCAATTCACATACGTTTAACGATCATTACTAATGGAGTGCTACCAAATATCTTCAATAATCAACCAGGCGAATTGTTCTTTTAAGAAGTAGATTGGAAAATTGGTGCAGAAATGATATAAAGAAATCCGAAAATTTCGCTGAGTATTTAAAAGAAATTTTTTAAACTAGTAACCTTTGTGGGCCTTCAATCGCAGGAGAAATATTGAAAATTCTAGACAGCCCACATCCCATGGATTGGCCTACGAGACATATATCACTTGTTGAAGTCAAAGAAGAAGTGAGTAAGCGAAATGTTAACAAGTCCCCTTGTCATGATTGCTTTACTGGAATAACTATTAAATCTTTACCACCTAAAGGTTTTAGAATCTTAACATTACTTTTTAATAGTATGTTAAGACCGAGTCACTCTCCAAATGAATGGAAATCCTCAGAAATAATTATCGTGGGTAAACCCAATAAGCCGGAAAATGTTTTAAAATCGTACAGATCAATTAGTTAACTGATTGCTTTTTCTAAAATATTTGAGAAAATATACATACGAAAACTACTCCTAGTTCTATGGCAAAAACTTATTATTCCTAATCATCAGTTCGGTTTCAAGACTAAACATGGTACCATAGAGCAGTGGCATGCTGTTGCTTCATACATCATAGAAGCAATTGAAAGTAAAAATTATGGCGGTGTTGTATTACTTGCAGTGGAAAAGGCCTTCGGTAAAGTCTAACATGATGGACTACTTTGCAAACTTAAAAAATTTCTTCCAGTTTCTATGTATTTGCTATCTAAATCCTATTTGCGAAATAGATATTGGAGTTCGCCAAGGAAGTGTTCTAAATCCAATTGTTTATGCAATTTTCGCTATCGCCGACAATATTTTAATTGCGACGTGCCCTGATGACACAGCAAGTCTATCTTCATCTAGTGACCCCACGGATGTTTCCTCTGAAGTATAAATACATCTTAACAAAATTTCGCTTTGACTAAACAAGCGAAACATTAAAATAAGTGTTGAAAAATCTACGCATATCACGTTTACGTTAAATAATGATTCTTGCTCTTCATTATTCTTCAATAGCAATAATATATCTATTAACAACTATGTAAAATACCTCAACTTACTTACATATTGATCAAAGATTAATATGAAAAATTCATATTAAAGCTTAACGCAAGTAACTTGTCTTAAAAACTATTGTCTAAAAAAATAAATGCATTTGATACAAGAGTATTCTCGACACTATTTGAACTTACGGCAAACAGCTAGAAATTTTACTGAAATACTTCAAAAATATCAATCTACCGCCCTCCGTCTTTACTTCGTGGTTTGATATCAGCAAAATTCGAATTTAACCCATTTTCTCAAAACATCTTGCCAGACTGTCAGACAATCACGAAAATCCGCTGACAATATTTTTTCTGGATTAATCCAATGAAATAAGGAAATAAGACGTCACTTTTTAATTTTCTTCTTTAAATTATTTTAATGAAATTTCTAACTGTATATCCTTTCCTTTTATTTTTTTCAAAATCATGTCTGTATTTTTATATTGTCCCCATTAGGGACACTAACCTATGTTACTTTTATCGTAGAGAGATCGTAAATTAAATATGCTATTTAAGCAAAAAGAAAAATTAAATATTTTTCAACATGTAGTGAGATCTATAGAAAAAAAAGGAATCGCTCCGATACAAACTGAATTTTATTTATCGAAAAGGTAAATAGAATCAAATGGTCAGTTAGTCGGCTTCTTATATCCAGAAGTTGATTTCTTATTTAAGCTTTCTTGAGCATCCCAATGACATCATTTCTTATCTGTACAATTTGCTCTGATTGCTTCTTTCTATCGTTTATAATCAAGTCACCGATTGTACTTACTATACATCGTTAACAAAAAGTAGTACGGGAGGACTAATATTCATAGTTATGAAGTGTGCTACTACAAAATAACTTTGATAACTACTGCAATTAGTGGAGATTACATCTCCTGATCGACCTTAATGGCATAATATACAGACATATCATGGTCAATTTGTATCCATTTTATTTGTTCGGATCTTTGTCTAAAATTTTTCTTTAATTTTTACGCTCGAATATTGTCATTGTGAATAAAAATAGGAGACCATTTGTTTCCCCTAAGCATTGAGCACAAGAATTCTAAGACCCATATATTATAAAATTTCCCTAAAAAGTTGAAGACTTGGTACAAAAATATTTGTTGCTGTTTTATCTCGTGATCTTTGATCCTGTTTCGTCTTACATTTCATATCTAGCTTTAATTCATCGAATTATATCATAGAGCAGAAAATCTATCCTGAACTTAACGTCCTCTTTCAATGCAATAAAAAGTTTACTTTAGTCGAAATTCTTCTTAAGCAAAGATTTTTTATATTCCCGTAGGGTATCGGAAAACATTTTCAGAAGAATTATTGTAATCTCAACTACTACAGATAGTAAGTTTAATAATTCATATCTACTGAACTCAAAATCAATTAATTAATTAATATTCTTATCTCTCTATTTGCTATTTAAACCGGTGCGCACAGGTTATTTATTCCGTCGATTCCGATGACTAGAAACAACAAGTAAAAATTAAACAATTATTATAAAGAATCTTTACGTGTTCAACGTTAGTCTTTTATTGCACCTATTATTACTCTGGCATGCTGTTTAACTGTGCTTTTTATTTGTGCGATTGGTTTGATGCGACTTATTTCATTTCTGCAATTTATTCCGTGCTAGTTTTCTTTATGAAATAAATGAATGTGTATAGATATGAAGAGGGAAGGGGAGAATATGGGTTTTTTGAATTACGACGAGTCGTATTGAATTATGTTATGTTTGAATTTTGAAAATGCCTTCAAGTTTAAAAACGAGAAATTAACACTTTTTTTAATGTCCCCATATGTTATTTTTGTTATTTATTGTGTTTGAAAATAACTTCCCCAACATTTCGTAAAGCTTTTATAGCTATTTATGAAGTTTCTGAAAAATTTTTTGGTGCGGTTTTATTCCTGTGGTCCTTATCTATCGCATGAAAATAAGGTTACCTGTATTGCGCGTATTGTTACAAATTTCCGCTTTTCTATGATACGATCCGTATCATTAGATTGTGGATATTATATTTAAGAGAAATGCACTTCAAACTTCTTTTCACTTCAAGTTTCTTCATTTACAATCTATTCTTTAAGGCTAGGATTATTTACATTTTACTTTGCAATACTCTCGACTTCTCAACTTTAATATTCTCTTTCGACTCAAATGTTCTCGTACGACTCACTGTTCTCGTATGACTCAAATGTATTCGCGCGACTCAAATCTTCTCGTGCGACTAACTGTGCCTTCCGCAAATATTCTACTTATATACATTTTTACAAGTATGTTACAATCACCTAACTTCATGGCTTCATTTTTAATCCGTTAACCTGCTTTTCTGCTAATCGTTTTCCTCGGCCGGTAGCTGTATGACGCGCCGCGCCTGTGCACCTGGATTTTACCCTGTCTCTTTCCCTGGTAATCTTTTTCGTCGGCCGGCACGCGCCGCGAATACGCACTAGGGAATTACTTACTTGGGAAAAATCAGTTACTTAGCATTAACTGGATTTGGGGATTTTCGTAACAGTATTAACCAGAACTATGTAGCGGACAATGGTTCATTTTTAGGTGCGACGCAGTAGGATAACGCACTCATACAGTATTATAATTGAAAGCTTATAAATTATTTTTGTCTCCTGAACTAAATCAATAAATTATATTAACCCTGACATATTAAATAATAATTTTGTAGAGACTATGTGCGTGGCTGGCAATTACTCTGTTCTGGGAATTCAAGCCACCTTATATAGACATGGCGATACTTTTCAATTCAGAGTCTGGGACGAATTTTGGAAGGCTGGCTATAGTATTAAATTTAATGCTATCGGTCATGATAATCTCAGTATTAAGTTTTTAACATTTGTTCTTCCAGCTGTAGTCTTTTCATTGACTTACGTATTGAATCTATTACGAAATGGGTTACGCCAGTCTCCAGCGGTTAGTAACTGGTCAAAGTGGAATACACTTGCGTTCCAAACATTTAATTTTGAAGGTCAGGATATAAGCCAGGTCGTAGCTGTCATATTGCTATGCTCAAGGTGTTGGAAGATATCTGGCTATGATTGATTATTTCAGGCCTTCGATATCATAATTCATAATTTATTATTAAAAAAGCTAGTTCTTACTTTGGTTTCTCTTGTTAGGTCTTATTTGAATAATTGATAGCAGCGTGTGAAAATTGGCTGTTCCGTCCCTAGCATTAGACGTGTTAACTCTGGTTTACCCCAAGGGCCTATTTTGGGGCCCATTTCATTAATAACCTGGTTGCATATTGTCAAAATTGCAATATTCAATTATATGCAGATGCCGCTAAACTCAGATAAAACGAAAGTTATTATGATATCATCTATTGTTTAAGATTTTGACTCTCTACCTAATATGATAATGGTTGATGCAGTGATTTATATTGTGAAGCAGGGTGCTTATCTTGGCTTTATAAATAATTCACATTTGAGTGTTGACGATCATATCAATTGTGCGGCCGTGCCAATACACGGTACCCTAAGGAAGCAGTGTTTTTTACTCCTCGTATGTTCCAATGTAAAGTAAGTTGAAATTGTTTAAAAGTCTTATTGTGCCACTTATATGGCGTGGAGCCAACGTATATGATTGCATCTCAAGCTCTAAGCTACAATTGGCTGTCAATAACTGAGCCAAATACGTCATTGATAGTTCAATAAGTGCAAATACGACAGAATGTCGTGGTGTATGCAAAATGCGATCTTCATTCACAAGCTCATTTATACTTTACATATATATATATTAGTGAGAAAATCCGATTCGTCAGGTCCAGACATACGATGGATCTAATTTTTTCGGACCATAAGTATTTAATTGTTTATCCACGCTGTAATATTATGGCACTCGCAAACATTTAATTATAGTGGAAACACGATAAAGATTCCGATAAATTGACGTTTAATATATATCTCGTTGTTTGACTTTAATTCTAACTTTAATCCTGACTCAATTGTACTGTGGTCAGTGTCTAATATAATAAATTATTATGCTAGCTTAAGCGAAATAGTAGTTTCAAACTAGGTTATTACTAGGTTATATTAAAGGTTTTCTTAACTAGTTTATAGCCAGATTTAGATACTATGTGGAAATATAAGAAAGTGTAAACTTAGCATAAGTGATTAATAAGTGAGTAGAATACGATGAATCGATAATGCTGCATAATATCAAGGCTATTGTGGGTGGGTGTAAGTTTAGAGCAGCAATAACATAATTTTATAATTTTTAGTGGAATTCGTTGTTATGTAATTATTTCTAATTTCTTTTGCACTGTCTTAGTCTGCCACCCTTCTTCAAAATATTTCAAATATCCCATGATTGAATACAAACATACGTGAACATATGGACATACAAAGAGTTAAGCTTAAGTCGATTGGGAAAATGGTTTCGAATCCTTCTGGATGTTACATACGTCCATCACAAAACTTATTACACTCTGTGCTGTAAATGTGGTATACAATATATAAATAGGAAAAAAACACACAATACTTACTTTAAAATATTACATTGAGCGGCAAGCTCGGCAAACGTGGTTTCGAAGAAAAAAAACGCGTTTAGTTTCAAGAATCAGTTTTGATGAAATATTTGGTTTACTTTTAATATCCAATGCCTGCACGGTACAGTTGGTTTAGTGGCCTTTATTGGAATGCCAAGTTGCCTAGCGGACTCAAAATACCTGTAACACGTATAACCATCTTTCTTCTATTTCTTCTATTAAACATAAGAACAAAGCCTTACGCTACCTCTTGCTAGATTCGGGTTATCTGCACAACTGATAAAAGTCAAACAAGTGAAGCTCAGAAACAAAAATTCACTCCAAAATCTCAAGTCCTTTTCTTTTTATTTTCTTATAGATGTTGATAAGTGTTGTGTGGTTGGTATTGTTGCCGTAGCTATCCCTTTACCTCAATATTGTACAGCACATGAAACTTTGTTTTTTCTCGAATTGTATTTGGTTGCCGGTGTTTCTTTTCGAACTTGTTTTTATGAGCTTTGTAAAAATTTTATTTTAACCATATTATTTGTGGTGGTTGTTGCTGTTTGTAAAAGAATTAAAAACTTGCAAATACGTTTTGTTCTGTTCCCTAGGATTGGGTCAAATCATGTTAGCATCTTTCTTAATATCTGCGAGATTTTCTGATCGGCATTGTAAAGTTTTAAGTTTGTTGCGCCTGTTTTGTTTTTTTACTTCTCCTTTTTTTCATTTATTTTTTTTTTTTTTGTTGTTGCTTGTTTATTGGTTTGTTACATAGTCTACGACTAAATTTTTTTATAGACCACTTACATGTACATGCATATATTTAAAATGTTTTGTGGTAGAGCGTATACACAAAATAGTGTGTAACTCTGCGAAATGTAATCACTGTGTCGACAATGAATTTTGATGACGCTCAAAGTCATGGACACAAAACTAATGGACCATCGTCACGCAACCACGTAATATTTTTAAAGTGAATGTACACAACATACTAATAGACATACAGGCAGGCCCATAAACAGTGATACCTACGAATTAGGTTTTAAACCATATGAGCTCGCCGGGTTCAGCACCTAGGCATGAAACTACTTTGTAACGCATCGAATATTTTCGGTATTTGGCAATAAACTACAAACGTCAACAACTGCTCATTAAATACCTTTAAATAAATAGTCATTAGTTTTGATCGGAAATTATGCTTCCCTTATCGTGCTCAGATGTTATGTACTGCTCTTAAATCTTTTCTAGTTAGACTTGGTAGCTTTATTATTTTCAGGAGTAACGCAAATATGTAAAAATTTTGATTATAAGATTTTCAAAAGATATTGACAATGAAGACGTAATTTGCGGCGAGCTAACGGCTGCATGGCTTGCCGGCTTTGTTCAGGAGTTTCTTGCCGCATGGAGTAGAAAATTTGCATCAATTAGAAATTTAGAACGACTCTTTTTTGGTTCCAACATGCTACATAATTTTAAAATTCTTTGTTTTAGAAATTCATGCTTATTCCTATTGGATTACAAGCTCTTCTTACAACTATACGAATTGTCCTCAACATTGATTCTGATTATGACCCAATTACTTTCTTATGAACCAAAGTCAAAATCAAATTGTTTACTATAAACTCAACCTCAAGATCCTACCCTTAACTACACTTGTAATTACTATGGCTTTCTTATTTTATAGCATTTTCTAACTATTTAAGTCTATCTAAAGTTAGCTTTAAAATATTCATAAATTGGAATCGGTCTTCCCAGACGCCTTTGTCAGTTAATTTGTCCACTTACCCGTCAGTCATTCTCACTGCCTTGACTCTTCGATTTATCTTATTTACAGCGATCCAAACGGACTATCTCTATGCCAACATCCTATCTTGTTGACGGCTAGATCGCAAACGAAAAATAAATGACTGCCGCTATCTCCAGCCAACTTCGTTTTCTGTGAAATTGGCATTACCAACCATCAAAATGACAACAGTCGGAAGAACCCCACTGATTGCACACTGTTACTTATTTTCACAAATTAACGACGACGAATTTAACCTACTCCAAATATGTGAATATATAATTAAATATGTAAATGTATGTTTGGGACCAAAACGAGAGAATGACTTTAGTCCCTATAGTACGTTGCGCACAAACAAAAAAGTCAATGCACCTTTTCCCTACAATAAGATTATTATCTTGCTGATAGTAATTTTATTTCTCTTCTCAGATTCTTTAGTTATAAGGATATAAAATTTAAGAAATAAGCATTTTCTTCCTATTGCTTGAATATGGAATATACTTTTTGCCGTGCATTACTCACCGCCGCAGCATCGGGGCATACTCCACCACCACTCTGATCAGTTTGTCATTACGATGACAATAAGACGCATCGAACTCGTAAGGTTGGAAAACATAATATATATTGAATTGAAATTTATCATATATTGCAGTTCGATATATGTAGGCATGACTGGCTGCAATCATTAACAAATTAAAGCCATTTTTAAACATTATTTAGTTTTACGGTTTTCCTACACACGCATACACACACACCTTGGCTTGATGTGGTGGTCAGCGAGATCCTCCTGCAATAAACTCGTGTGTAAGACGATTGTGTCAAATTTCAGGTGAGTACGTCACAATATTTTTTGATAAAATCCTGTTGAAATTTTTTGCATTTTCTGAGACAATTTCATGTCAAGTCTTTTATATATTGCTACGAAAATCCCAAATCCAGTTAATGCTAACTAATTGATTTTTCCAAGTAATAAATTTTCTTGTGAAAAACCCAGATGCACATGCTCGGCACGTCATACAGCTGCCGGCCGAGGAAAACGATTAGCAGAAAAGCAGGTTAACGGACTAAAAATGAAGCCATGAAGTTAGGTGATTGTAACATACTTGTAAAAATGTACATAAGTAGAATATTTGCGGAAGGCACAGTTAGTCGTACGAGAACATTTGAGTCGAAAGAGAATATTAAAGTTGAGTAGTCGAGAGTATTGCAAAGTAAAATGTAAATAATCCTAGCCCTAAAGAATAGATTGTAAATAAAGAAACTTGGAGTTAAAAGAATTCTGAAGTGCATTTCTCTTAAATATAATATCCACGATCTAGTGATACGGACCGTATCGAGAGATTCTATGATAATTTTTTTTACCATAAAACTTTGAAAACGAGAGCGACAAACTTATCAGTTTTTTTTTTGCGTAAAATTTTCATTCATCAACGTATGGTTTTTATAACTCGTTCAATAAAATCTACATACACTCAAGATGTTATGTTGGAGAAAAAAAAGCTTATTTCTGACGGGCAGTGCTGACAGATTTTTTTCGCAACAGATGTCATGAAAGTAATTAAAAACATTGGAGTTGAAGGCTCCTTATAAAGCAAACGTAGAATGTTCACGCGTACATTAAACACCGCATTAATTAATTGACGTTTACATGAAACTAAATAAAAAATTAAGACAAAAAAAAATTTTCAGAGCAGTGAAAACAGCAGCAGTATATTTTTAGAGAAGTTCAAATGTATATTTAAATGAAAATTTGCTAACGGTTTTTAAAGATAAACCTTTTGCTTTATTAAAGGAATAACTTATATATATCAAGTAGCGTACATTTACACTAACGTATGTTTCGTACATGCATTAGACATAGCACTTTATCTTATATAAGTGGTGCAGAGCATATTGAGTTGCGGAGGAAAAGGTTAACATAGGGTCACCTTTTATAACACCGATCGATTCCGAATCATTTTCAGAAATCTAAACTTATCTGTCCGCCTGTCCGTATGATGTTTACCCATGCATTTTGACGTTCAATCAACGGGTCGTAATTTTAGAGATACTTCGATGAATTTTGGTACACTGATGTGCGTCGATCCATGGACGAACGACATTCAAAGTGATTCGAATCGATCCACTTGTTGAACCACTCCTCATATAACGACTTTTCTAAATAAGACATAAAAATTTAAATTTTCAAAATTACTCGACGACAGTCGCCGTGTAATATTATTTCGACTTTCGAAATTGATATGAAAAGTTTGGTTTAGTTTTTTAACAGGCTTTCTTGTAGTCGTTCCTAGGAATACTCAATCTTTATATGATAAAAAATTATAATTTTTCATAATTCATGGTGAAAATTGATTCATAACCGTAAATTGACAGAAAAATTAACCTTAGCGAATTTGGACCACGTAGACCTATTTTTGCATACCGCTGCCTATAAATATTCTCAGGAAATGTAGGCTCTTATATGCCTAGAAGGCCTAGTTGGTAATGTTTTATGATGAAAATTTGTTTGTGAAAGTAATTTGACCTGAAAATTAAGCGGACAAAATTTGAAATAAATGGACGCATATATTGGCCCTTATTCCATATAAGATTTCGCCTGAATAGTAAGCACTTCACAAAAAGTTTTCGTTTTCCATACTTTATGATGAAAATTAGTCC
This sequence comes from Glossina morsitans morsitans, assembly GCA_001077435.1. Taxonomy (NCBI): domain Eukaryota; kingdom Metazoa; phylum Arthropoda; class Insecta; order Diptera; family Glossinidae; genus Glossina; species Glossina morsitans. The sequence continues at coordinate 11,183 of CCAG010015719.1, forward strand.
ATGGTAGCGACTGGGCAAAAAAATGAACGTTAAAAAATTTGGGTCACATCGGTTTATTTTTTAGGCTCTAACATATATAAGGGTTACAAACCTATATATGGAGAGAACGTCTAATTTCTACTTTCTTATGGCGGAAAAAGAAAAATAGTAAAATTTTTAGGAAGCAAATTAAGTTTGACGCATTTGTGTGACATTTTGGTCATCTTCCAATGTGCGGGCTTGCATGAAAAGTATGCCTTTGCATGAAAATAATGTGTAACTTTTTGTGTATTATTATCAAAATGAGCGAATAACTGTACCAGATGAAGTGATGTATGGTATCTAAATGACTATAACATTCTTGCTTGTTTTTTAAAGTGTTAATTATTTATTGGGGAATGCTAAATATATATGCATTTATTATGACTATTAGCACAACGACCAATAATTCTCGAGATTGATACAAACTCTCCTTTAACTCAATTTATTACGTAGTCTTTTGAACATAATTTCTCTTCGTAGATTGCCTCATAATGCATTTTGCTCCGAGAAGAGAACTTTATTATCACACAAATATTTTGCCTTAAAAACTTTCAAATTAATCTGCCAAGCCTATCAAGGTATCAAAGGCAGTAAAGAAAATATTTTCTAAAAAATTGCGGACGTTACTTGAAAGTAAACTTTATCTTCTCTTTATTTTGATTTAAGTAAAGGTATCACTAGCTTTTCGATCCACGAAAAAATTACCAGAGACAATAGATGACGGCAGCTTCATTTTATTTCTTCTGGCTTACTTTCCTAAGAATATCGTTACCTGTATATATTGCTTCTTATATGACCACAAGAAGCACTATAATGCGGGTGAAATTAACAAAAATAAATAAATAAATAAAATTATCTCCATTTTTCCCGTTTTATGTAAGGAAGCCAAACATTTATCCAATTTTAAGTCTAAAAGAGTTGACGTTCTTAGCATGCGTGTGCCTGTTCAGCAAGAATAAAACTGTCAGACAGCTTCCTATCTACTCTACTATGGCAGCCTTTGATAGCAAAACTTTACTTTTATAGTCAGGTGCAGTTACGACATTTATTTTCTCACACAAGGCAACGCTGTTGTCATGGTTGTGATTTACGTAAAAGTAAAGTATGGCTACCTTATCAGTTGCTCAACTAATATAAGCTGCTTAAAATTAATGCTAAATGGATAAAAGTAATTTTTTAATAAAGTTTTTATAAAACTGCGCAAATATTGTGTTGCTTCCTTTAACGTCTGTGATTGCCTTACCGTTTGGGCAGACTTTTTTATTTTTCGTCGCAGTATATATAAATATTGAAGGTATACCAGTTTTGTCACTTCATTGATGAGATCCACAAATACCCTTCAGAGTCTTCATAATATTTGTACATTCTTCATTAGACTGAATGTTTTGTTAGTCAATTGCATTTTTGTGGAAGATCAAGCTTTTTTTATCGACTGGATTAAATTAAAACTTTTTCCTACATAGGACGTGAACTTAAAACAAAGACTATTTATGAAAATCGTGCCAATACACCCAAGAACGAGTCTATAATCTACCATTACTTCAAAATATAGAAGAAGGTGACAATTAACTAATAACTCAGTAATTCATAAGGTGCAATAAGGAAAGTATGAAAGCTTTATGTTGGAAAGGCAGAACACAATCCGAACCAAATTTCATTATAAATTTAGTAAGTACCGATCGGAATTGAAAATCAAGAAAAACAGCCGCTAGAAAGTCAATATCTTAGCCGCTAGAGCCAGAAACAAAAAGCGTCTTACCACATTCGTATTAATGAATCCTAGAGACACATCAAATACGTACTCGTAAATGGAATCGATAACTTGATTAACCATAGGTATTAGATCGATTCGGCAATTTTCCCGTTACGCTTTGTCCGCTTGAAGCCTTTCGCCAGACTTATGGGCAAGCAAACTTTGATTTTTGGATCACGATAATACATTTTCCAACAATGCATAGAATCTTCGTGACTTTATTCACAGAAATGCGTCTCATATTGTTCTGCAGCTGACCTATTCCTCTGATTTACCTTTATCTGGCTTCCAACTTGTCTTGATATTTAGCAAACCGCTGCAAGGATATTATTTTATTTCGATTAAAAAATAAACCCTAAACAGAATAAGCAATATTTTTAGATGGAAGTAAACTAATATATCTCATTGACTGGCTGCCCCTTGCTAAAGGCATTTGCATTGCAAATCTGACGGAGATCGCAGTTAGATTGCTATCAATGTAATGTTACGGAAATCCCAAATCCAGTTCATTCCAATAATTGATTTTTCCAGGAAATAAATTCCCTAGAGAGGCAACAACCACGTGTATACTCGCGGCGCATCTTGCAGCTGCCGGCCGACGAAATAGATGAGCGGAAAAGCAGGTTAACAGGTTAAAGATGAAGCCATGAACTTAGGTAATACTAATATGCTTGTAAAAATGTATAAAAATAGAATATTTGTGGAAGGCAGAGTCCGTCGAAAAACAGTTGAGTTGAAAAGTCGAGAGTGTCGCCAAAAATAGATTGTAAATAATCCTACTCTTACGGAAATTGATTGTAAATAAAATAACCTTAAAGTGAAAACGTGCAAGTATATTGCTCTTAAAAAGGAAAAACCACGATCTAGCGATACGAACCGTGTCCGCATTGTGTAAAGAGTTTCGTAGCAATAAGAATAGAAACCTACATCATTTAAATCTCATTACATTTTGATCACAAGATTCTATCCGCATCGTAGCTAAATTAAGAATTAAATTCACATTTTTAAAGAGTTGGGATAATTTTAACTTAAAAATTTTAAATCGTTGACGGAGATTTAATTTTGAATTTGTATTTAACTAAATCATCTTGAGAAACAAGCGCTCCCCCTTAATTCTTATCGCCTCACAATTCAAAGAAACAAGCGGGAATAACTACACAAATTCAGACTTACACTTACATATCCAGCCACTTATTTTCAAAGTAGGGTAGAGGCGTTTTTGAAAAAATTTAAAATACGATCTATTTTTTTGTAAACAACTTATAGTTAAAAAAATCCAGATTTATTAGTATTTGGGAGATGAAGGGTTTAGCTATTAACCGTACAGTAAATACGTTTATTTTGAAAGTGATACATGTCCATCTTGTTCACCAGCAAATTCATTTGAGAAGTGCCGAACTGGGTAGAACATTTGCGCGGCGAAATTTGTCTGTAATCAAAATCCAGAAGAATATTTTTTGCCTTCTTTTGTGATTTACAAAAGGCACTATATTATCCCAAGCTAACACTATCAATTGCATATTTTAAATAAAATACACAGGAATTGAATGAAGGTTGCCAGATTTTTCATAATGATTAAGTTAATATGTATGTTTGAGATAAAACTTTAATATCACGAAACTCAAAAGATACAGTATCTTGCTGTTTGAAGCACTTATAGAATGTACGCAATATCGCTTATAGCGATGTATGCACTAGCCGAAATGGAAATATAAAATTGGCCTTAATGTCAATAAAAATTTGTCAGTCTCGGAATAATGGCATATATATCATTGATCAACGCCAGAATATTTATTTTTGCCAAACGGTCGCAATTTTCGAGTAGTAGACATGATAATCCGAAAAATTACTTCTTTTTATATATTACAGGGTGGCTATAATATCTTGATCAAATGCGTAAATTTATATATAAAACTAAATATTATTTTGTTGTTATAATTAAAAAAAAAAGTTTGAAATATTATCCTTTTCATTAACGATTACAACGATTCATTAATTTTGAAAATCCACTTATTTATCAAAAAAGAATTTTTATTTCAGTGAAAACTGTTTTTTACTTTGTACTGTACTTTAATCAAGTAAGAACATTATAGTCGGGCAAGGTCGACTTTTAGATGCCCTACATCACTTATATTTATTCAATGGTTTTGGTAATAATACATGCAAAGGCATACTTTCCATGATAGCCCGCGTCTTAAAGGTATCCTTATATACGGTGGTATTCAAAGCATAGAGCTGCACGATCCAAATTCAGTAAGGTTGATTTCTATGTCAATTTAATTTTATGACCTAATTTTCGTCATGACATAATAAAAATTATATGTTTTTGATGCAGTTTTCGTAGGGACGGGTATATGATAGAGGTTTCAAAAAATTGCCAAACCAAATTTTTCGTACCAATTTACAATGTCAAAATACTATTACAGAGCAAATTTTGCCGACAAATTTTAATAATTGCAATGTTTTTTCACATAACGATTTTTTACAATGCGGCGCTATATAGGGAGTGGTTGGAAAAGTGGACCGACCTAAACCATTCTTAGTAACGTTTGTATACCAAAGTTCATCAAAATATCTTAAAAATTGCGCCCTGCAACTTGAACACAAATTACGTGGACGGACAGATGAACTGACAGGAAAGCATTTGTTAAGTTACTCATTTCATTTGTTAAGATAAACACAAATTTTGTTCTTCTAATCGATTCAGATTCGATTATACTTTTCAAATTGATCTAAGCTTATCTGTCCACTTGTCCATTCTCTATTATTGTGTCCAACCTATCGCTCGCAATTTTTGAGATATTCTGATTGAATTTTTTACACCGATGTGTTTTGGACCTAAGAGTGACGCTATTGGAAATAGTCCGCATCGTACCGCTTTTTTGACCACTTCCCATAAAATGCCTAATTTTGAAAAGTAGTCATATAAATAATATGTACTAAGCGAAGGGGTGTCGGATATTTTAATGCGGACCGTAACAGAGTGTAGGGTTTCCACTTGTTAAATTTGTTAAAATGCAAATCTATAAATATCTCGCAATAATAAAAAATAGACTTTCCCCACTTTCGAAATAAAGAACTCATACTGTGTCGTCTCGTGTGCAACAAATGGAAAAATTAATTTTTTTTTAAATATTTGTTTGAATGCATGTTAGCTTTCTAACGACGAGTTTTGATAAAATATTTTATATTTCATGTTCGCATGTATTAATTAATTTGAAAATTCCATTTACTAATCATTATGAAGTGCACACAAAATTTGGAGAATTCTATTTCTTTCTCTTTCTCCCCAAAGGGTATTTATTTGTTATTTATTTGCTTATGCACAAATTAAACTTTGAATTTCATACGAGCACAAAAATACTTATTCGTACATACGTAATGACAAATTTTCTTGGAATACCCTTCAAGCTAGAAAGTAATTTTCATTTCATTTTGTTGGCAAATATTTACACGACATCCGTGGGAGTCTCGGTTAGATTTACACTTAAAGTTTTTTCTTTTCTTTTTTACTCGTTTACATACGCATTCACAATCCAATCATATAAATTTTCTACTTTATAGATACACTTAGAGCGAGAGAGAAGCTTTTCACTTGTAATCAGTCTAGTTAGGATTTGCATCACGTCGAAAATGCATTCGATTTAAAACTAAATGTAATCTCCCTGTAGGTGTATAGTTTTGACTAGATTTACGAAACTTGCACTTTCCTTCTAAGCATTGAATAATCAATTTTCTAAATTAAACCGCAAAATAAGAGTTTTGTGTTTGCTTGCCAACGTAATGCGGTAGTGATTACTTTAGGAAAATACTTACTTAACAGTTATATTGTCGACATTTTTCGATAAGTACATGCAAAGTCTACAAGAAATCTGAATAATTTTCACCTAAGCGGCAGGAAATGAAATAAGTGCATAAACACTAGGACTACCAATCTATTAGTATATCGATAAAAACCATGCATTAGTATATCGATAAGAAAAAGCGATAAGAAGCGAAAGTCAAGGTAGTCTGAACGAATATCTGGAATTTTCATACACAGATCCACGAAATTGTAAATTATAGACGAATATATGAGAAAATTGTCGACATCGTTTTTTTCCCCGGGATTGTTCTAGTTTCTTACATGTTGAGATCGTGTGTCTCTACGCAGATCACATCCCTTCTTTTTAACTTTGGGTTCGTAAGCGATCAAAATGTGTTAGTTCTCAATTTCAATTTTCTACCTTGGTTTTTACGACAATTTCACAAAAAAAAAAAATGAATCGAATTGTTTTCTTTCGGCATCTCGAAAATTAGACCAAATAGGGAAAATATTTAATTATATATAGGAGACATTTAAAGGTCTTTTCATATAAATAAAAGTCACTACAAAATATTGGAATATTGAACACTTCATGTTTTTGATTATTTTAAATCTTGAAAGTTGAAACGGATTAAATCGACGTATTCGGTAGTTTAAGTGTTGAAGGAAATAGCAATAATTCAAGCCGATATTTAACCAGCAAACTGGTTCGTTTTGACTATTTGATATTTCGCGTATATAGTTATATTTAATTTTCGTATATTTTTCATTTTTTACATCAAAATTTCTGCAAATTGTATTTCAATTATATCTCATTAAAATTGAATTCGTGATCTCAAGACATATTTATTGTGTACAGGTTAATTTGAAGTTAACAGCTTTGTTTTTTTCGAATTTATGTCAAACGCATTAATTAATTCCTAACGAATCTTAAAGAAGGAAACGGGGAAAAAGAAAATTGATCTCTTTTGCCATAGGCAGTACATTTTCCATTTTGATAACGTTTTTTATAACTTTGCATTAATCAAACGCCCTTGCTCTACATGTACGTATGCATTTGCGGAAAGAATTTCTCTTCAATTATTTTCCTGTAAAATGCAATCTCTTAAAACATCTAAAGATTGTCTCGCAACCTGCTTAAGAGCGGTTTCAAAATAACATGCTTTCAAAGTAAAATAACATGAATTAATGTTTTTGTAATATGCACACATCGACATACAGATGTGTGTCTGTATAGGCACGGTAGCTTTTACTTAGTTCAGTACTCGAAATATTTTCCAAGTTTTTCAAATGTTTGAAATAATCTTTCTCTAAACTACATAAACTCTATTAGTATCTTATCTAAAATTGAATCCCCAATTTATCCAAATGCACTACGATGTTATCGACATCGATATTGCAAGGTTCGCCTTTCAGAAGAGTAATTTTCCATATAATTTTGGTAGAAAAATTAAGAATAGAAAGCATTTCTATAACAATTATGGACTCAAACCTGTCGAATAAGAAACGCTGGAGCATATGGTTCTTTTCATAGAAGCTTCTGTGTGAGAATTTGTCATTTGGTATAAATGCTAAAAAAAAAATCGAATTTTAATTTTTAAAGATGTATGACATCTCAATATAAGTACACATGTGTTTAAGGGCTTGTGTATATGTTTCTAAGTTGTTCTGTGTGATATGGTGTCGGTTGTCAATGTGGCAGCTGAACAACAGTAAACTTAATTAAATTTACTAATACCTCTAAAGGATATTTGTAAGATGTATATTTAAAAACATGTACACATTCTTGTCTTTATATACGTATGTCTGTCTAAGGATATATACTATGTGCAGAGAACACAACTGATGATGACAACGACAACACTTGTTAACACTTTGCACTACAAGCGAAAATGGAATGTTAATGTAAGTAAATCGAGAAACTTACAAGAAGTAAAAATGGAAGGAACTACTTCTACTTAGAGATATGCAGATCTTTTTCAAAAAGAAAACAATCAATAATATAAAACCTTTAACAAATGCCACAAGTTTTTTGAATGAATTCATGAATTGTTCTCATTTAAACGATAAAGGATATAAACGCATCAAATCACATTTGATAACATTTTGATCTCAAAGGAATGGATTCGTCATTCTATTTGTAGCGCGCAATAATTTTCGATCAGCATGACTTGACTTTCGAGTCGAGACTTTGAGTCGTCTTTTATACCATACAATACTTGTGATTGTGCAGATGTATGTGAACACATAGAAGGACTTAAGATAGAGTCACTTTCTATTCAAAATCACTTTCTGAATCGATCTAAGCTTCTCTGTCCGTTTTGTTTTCTTGTGTTCAACCTACAGAACGCAATTTTTAAGATATTTTGATGATATTTGGTACACAGACATATTTTCCCTCAAGAATGAACACTGTTGATAATACTTGAGAGCGGCTCACTTCCCATATAAAACCCTAATTTGAAAAGTCGTGTTCTAGAGCTCTTAAAGGTGTTAATATCGAATGCAAATTTAAATAGAAAATTTCAATAATCAGCGTTTGAATAGTTATGGCCTATTCTATGACTAAAGGCATATTTTCCAATTTTAAGCGTCCATTCGAATTTCGCGAGGGATGGATATTAACATACAGTTAAACGCGTTCGACGTGTATACGCGTAATGTCATATGAAGAATTACAAGTCGATCTAAAGACACAAATTTTCAGTAAATCGTAATACACATCTCATTACGTAGCAAGAAAACCGGAAGTAGTCTTCGATTATGGCAAGCAATTCAATAATTCCACCATAACCACTTACAAGACAGTGGATGGAAAAGTATTATAAAAAAATATTTTCTTCTTAAACTCCTATTTCCCATTGCTATATGTTTAAACTGCACTATGTTGGTTAAAAAACATGACAAAGTTTTTGTTCTTTAGTATTTTTCTTTTATGAATTTGATTATATTTTGACAATCCTTTAAATTTTCAATAACAATACCGTTTATGATTCAATTGTATATTTCAAAAACATAATTAAATAATACAAATATTATTTGTACTTAAAGGAGAATTTAAAATTTAATATATTATTGTACCCACCACCGAAGTATGAGGGGTATATTCATTTTGTTAAAACGTTTGCAACGCTTAGAAAGAAGTCTCAGAAACGACACAAAGTACGTAGATATACTTGATCAGCATCAAATTCTAAATCAATTTAAGCATGTCCGTCTGTCCGCTTATATAATGTCCATTGCAAATATTTTTTTGGCCGCAAAAATTAGGCTTTCAACTTAAAATTTGCCAGAAACGTTAGAAGATCTTGCAAGCAGTTTAAAAATGGCCCAAATCGGCCGAATCGCATGCCTACAGTACAACGTAAAATGAGAAGACCTCTGTTTACCATGGGGAATAAAAAATTGGTTTTTCGCTCATTACTTATAAAGTATAGCAAATAAATCTGCGAAAATTTGAACGTATGTTTTATGAGCGGTGCTGTAGTACCTGTCCAAAAATGGGGAAAATTTACCATGCCTATGATTATAGTATATCAAAGTAGTATATCAATGTATAATTTTTTTTTACACCTTTATGAGGCGCAGAAACAGGCTTCAAGAACTAAATGAAATATATAAATTCTCAGCAAGAGTACAAATTTGGAGTGCACATAAGCATGCCTGTCTGTTCGTCTGTCATACTATGTGTGGAAAACAATACACTGTTAACGAAAATGAAGATAGCACTTACGAAGACGGAGTTACCCGCTCAATCTTTAACAATTACCTTTTCCAACAATGAATTGACAATTTCTTGTCTAATAATAAGGTGATAATTTAGATTTTTCCTTAAAATTTATTATGCAACTATTTATGTTTGCCTTTAAAGTGCATACATGTCATCGCTTGATGTTTATTTCGCAATGTGTAAACGATTTTTAAGTAGAGTAATTCCCAGTAGCAAATGTCCGCTATTTATCTAGCTTCGTTCTACGTAGTATGTATCCAACATTCGTTTCAGAAAAAGCGAATGCGATATTCTCACTTGTTTATCGTAAGCAGCGAAAATGGTGTTAAAGTGTTTTTTTGTGTTGTATTTAAAACTTCATTAAATGTTTTTAAAGAACTTCATCACAAATTTTCGTCACTGCTTAAAATTGCCAACAGCTTTACAACTTTCACAAGATATCAACTAAATTATCTTTGTTGTTTCTTAGCTAAACTTAAATTGTAAAGCTTAACTGTGTGAACTTAAACTTGCACAAGTATATTAGTAGAGAAAGTGAAGAAAACAACAACATATTATATTCGACTTCAAGCGAATCTTTTCATATCCCATCAGTTTCTTGGTTCATAAATAAATTTTGAAGGTAACGGAAATTGATTTATTGTAAGTAGAAATAAATAATACGCAAATGATATCTTATCCGTGGATTGATCGTCTTAAGTGCTAAACATGTGGTAGCTAACTGTGCTTAGAACAATAGCATAGCAGATCTTTCTTAACCGCAATCACAGCAATTAGCGAGCAAAAAAGAAAATTATATTCGACAGCGGACGGATCTCTTGTACACACAACCGTTATTAAAAGAAACAAAATGAATTTCGGTATTTCATAATATTAAGCGGCCGTGGATCATATTTTCCATTTTCCCATAGAGCATGTAGTACGAAGATATCGTTATCTTTGTATCGGTTGTAATCTATAAGCAACAAGCGAAAAATTAAATTTTTTTTGTGAGGCTTTAAAAAGAGAGCTGTTTTTAGGTTATGTTGTACTGTAGGCGCGTTCTAAAAACCATTTCGTCATTTTTCAAGAGCAAGGTAAGTAAAGAAACTTTAAATATTTCTGACAAATTTGAAGTCCATGTTTTAATTTTTGCGATCGGGAAAATGTTTTCCAAAGGCATTACACAAACGTACACATAAATAAATGTACTTGCTCATATCCAGTCAGAATTTGACGCTTAAAAAGAATATACAAATATTATAAGATCTGTGAAGCTTCTTTCTGAAAATTGCAAGCATTTTAACGAAATGAATATAGCGCAATTCATCCGTGGAAGAGTAGAACTTTGAATTAGTTTCAATAGTTTTAGATTTCGATAGACCTCTATATGCGCTATATGATATACGTTAGGAGGAAATGATACAAATGCGTATTGAACATCTTTCACTTTTTCTACGCAAGGTTTAATTTATCGCAGAGGTAGCAGAAACCTTCATACTGACTTCCTTCCCATCAACTGCTCGCTAGAGCAGGGTTAAGACCGAAAAAAGCACGCTAAGTTTGGCCAAATGTGAAGCTTTTGCTTACTGCTCTGTTTAATTACAATGGCGTTCGCATGAACTATGGAACAACCAGTCATGGATATAGCACTACGATAATACGCCAGCCCACACGTCGTTGCCTGTTCGTAATTTTTTGGACAAGAACTACATCGTAATCTTTTCTCAGCCATCGTATTCATTGGACTTGGCTCCCTACGATTTTTTGCTGTCCACGAAATTGAAAAGAGCCATGAAAGGAGAGATTAAGGGAACAAAGACGGTATTGTTGAAATAGCTCAAAGCTTTACCAAAAAGCGCATGTCAAGAGTGCCTCGAGGATTGGAAAAAGCGCTAGCAAAAGTACGTTATATTTAAGGGAGATTACCTTGAACATCATATTCTGAATCGATTTAACTGGCCTGTCTGTCCGTGTGTACAATGACCGTTGCAAGCCTTCTCCTGACCGCAATATTGAAACTATCGGTTTCATATTTCGCAGAAACACGCCGGCTGGTATTGGATATGGGCCAAAACGGTCGAAGACCTCGGCTACAGTACCACATAAACTGAGAACACCTCTGCTTTTCAAAAGGAATAAAAATTTGGTATTTTGTTCATTACTCATAAACTACAGCAGAAAAATTTACAAAACTTCGAATGTATATGGACGATACTGTAGTACTTGTACAAAAGTGGTAAAGAATTGATAACGCGTATCCAAATTTGTGGTGACTCAAAGTTTAATTTTTTTTTCAATACCTTTGTAACACGCAGAAAGAACCTTCAAAAAACCCTACTAAATCTTTAAATTCTTAGCCAATTTCAAATTCAGAATATACCCAAGCATGTGTGATAAACATTCTCCTGTTCGCTAAAATAGGGATATAGCCTAAAAACTTGCAAAAGTATTTAAAAATGAGCTCAATTTTTCAAAGAACGCACTAGCAGGGTCCACACAACACACTAATAGCAAAAACAGTGAACAATTTTACTTTTCCTCTTTCGTGCTCGTTGCTCATAAACTGTAACAGGTATACGATATAAGTTTCTACAAATTAATCTTCATAAATAAAACAACGGTGATAGGTATAAAAAATTCGATCACGGCTGAATATAATTTTCTTACTCGTTACGTTTTCTGTCTATATCGTCGAACTATTTCATTATCTTTCATGGCTCCTTTCAAATTCCATGCTATCCTCGTGTCGTATGTAATAGATTGCCATATGTCTCATACGTCTGTTGGTGTTATTTGGGATTTTAAAAATATTTGTACGTTTATCTCTAAGAAGTGCAAGCAAGCAAAGTGTTTTAAATTAACACGAGTGTCTTTTACATGTACGTGTATACTGAATGGTGAATGTGTGCTTATACGCGTACATATATCCTGACAGAGTAAAGTTTTAACGGATTTATTTAAAATAAGATGTTTACGACACACACACACACACACATGGCTCTAAATGTTTTCAAGTGTAATTGAAATGGCAAAGCAAATGATGAAATCTTTGAGTTAGCATTTATTTCTTAGATGATAGTACCAAAGTGAATTTTTAACCGTCATTCCTTTCTTTATTAGATGCGTAAAAATTATGACATCGAATTCATGCCTCTTTGCATATCCATCATTCAGTTTCCCAGTTCAAATTAGAGATAATTATGTTGATAAAGAAATTTTAATCGATAATTTTTTTGACTTTCAGATATTTAGGTTTTCCGTTCGAAATTCCCTATTGCCGAACTATATTCATTTCGTGGCTCCGAAAGTAAACGTAAATTAAACGCACCTGTGATTGAGATTTGGACCAAATTTTTTGTCAACATATTAATTGGACTTTGCCATTATTTGTGGTTACAATACATACAAGTTTGTGCAGGGTACAGAAACTGTTGAAATTTATTACGAAACAATAAACCCGTGATTACGTTTCGTGCATGTAAGATGAAGCTCGTACTTGCTTAAAAGACTTTGCAAATAAGGAATGTTTTGAAAATCTTATTCTTCAGGATTATATGTGTTGTTGTTGAAATCAGATCAGATTTATATGAAAAAGTGATAAAAATTGCTGTCCCAGGGTTGAGTTTTTATAGAAGTCGAGAGACGATTTATTTATATGTAAAATAAAAATCACAAGAACCAATATCTAGGATATAACAAAATCCATGTTGGTGTCTTTTATCGTTTAGTTTGCCTTTAGTTAGTAAAACTTTAAGGCAAAGGAAATAAGTTAACGCGATAGGGGCTATCCAAACATAAAGCGCTATAAGCACAAATAAGAAAATTATTCTCGACTATGGCGGAACATCTTGTACCCGTCAGCGTAATCCTAAAAAAAAACTAAAGAAAAGGAGAAAATCAAAATTTTGATGTTGTATAATATGGAGTGGACGCGGCTGATTTTTTCTATTTTCAGTATAAAAGTGAAAATTTAACAAGGAAAAAACATGGAAAGCAAAGGTGTTCATAGTTTTCGTTGCATGTACGTGAGAGTGTTGTAGGCGTGTCCTTCGAGCGACTTTGAAACTTATCAAGAATTTATATATTTTACGTGGTTCTTAAAGCTTGCTCCTGTACGTTACTAAGATATTGAAGAAAAAACTAAAATTTGATACAATATAATATTGGGTACACGTGACCAATTTTTTACATTTTGTACAGGTACTGCAGTATTGCCAATAGAAGGTACGTTTAAATTTTTGTAGATTTATCCACTGTAGTTTATAAGTAATGAACGAAAAACCAGTTTCGTTTTGAAAAACAGAAGTGTTCTCATTTCACGTTGCACTGTAGGCATGTCCTCCGACCAATTAGATCTATTTTCAATACCAACCTGAATGCAAGATCTTTTAATATTCTTGCCTATTTTCAAGTGGATAGCTTTATTTTTGCAGCCGGAAGAATGTTTACAACAGACATTACATAGATGCACATGCTTAAATCGATTCAGAATTTATATATCCTTTGTAGGGCCGCTGAAACTTCCTTCTGAGGGTTGCAAACGTTTCGATAAAATGAATAAACCAGGCATTCTTCGGTGATGCGTTTAAAAAGAGTTATGTTGTGTTCTAGACATTATTCCGATAAAGAGACGAACATACCGATGGATATGGTCTCTGATGCATATTATAATGCGTCTTAAACATTGATCACATCTAGTACAGTTTATCCTTCGTTATTTTCACCAGAAAACTGCCTTGAATAGCTTTTACCAACGAAACAGTTACAGTGAACCAGTGATTTTTGCCGCAAAAAAGGAATTAAAAGGCCGGAACTGTATCTGGGGAACACAATGCTCGAAAAGAAAAAAGCTTATGTTGTTTTCAAAAAGTCCGCTTGGCAAATATATGACAACACTGTTGAAAAAAATTCATGTGATTTCAGGATAGTCCCATCCTTCAAACCAAATATAAAAGATTTCATGCCATTCCGACTATTAGTTTACAAGTGACAGTTGTTTTAGTGAGGCTACTTTTTTGTAGCTTTTAGCGACTTTCGACGTTTGTTGTCCTCTCGGCTGACTGTCGATTTCATTCTGGAGTGCAGTGACAGACTCATATCTCGTCCACTATTATATATCGCATGAGAAAATTCTCTTTATTTTTAAACTGCGCCAATCAGCGCTTACAACCGTCAGCAGGTTGTCGTCAAAACTAATCAAACGCGGCACTCACTTCGAACACTGCTCATGAACAATGGGAAATAATAAATACAGTGCCTCTTTATTTCATAAAGGCGGCAGCAATATCACGCTACTTCGCTTTTCAGTCTTCACCGAACCTAAAAGAACAATAATTTATAAGCTAACAGTAGGAATGTTAGGAAATTTTGTCACATTTGGTTGGAAGTCTCATGCGGGGCAGAAATTATATGGGTCCATGAACAGGATTGCCATTTATGTGTGTGCCAGGACACTTACTTAATGGTGTGTTAGTTATGACGGTATGTGAAGGCGCGTCATCGTGATTAGAAAACCAAGAATAGTTTCGATATAAATTTGGACGTATTAACGAGTAGATAGGATAGGAATAATGGCCTAGATCTTTTACCACTTTGTGATTCTCTGGACGGAACTTTTGTTATGAACAGCGGCCCTATTAATAACAGACAACCATTAATGTAGTTTCGATTTTAGACTTAGGAGCTTTTCTTGGTTTCACGTTACTCTTTCATAACAATCTTGGGATGATTGTTGGTCTATCTCTGGATCATAAGCACAGATGAATATCACATCACCAATAATTGTATATTTTACATCGTCGTCACTCCCGCAAAGTATTTCTTCAGCTCTGGGGATGCAATGTTATATTTCAAAAGCAAAAGTAGGGTTATTCTCATATAAGGCGAAACCACAAACGAAATTATTGTGAATTGTCCTTTAATATTGGTTGAATTGTTTGAAATGATTTTACAACCCCGTAGAATTTATTCGGCGCTTGCAAGCACAAAATCCTTGATTTTGCTGATATTTTGTCTTATTGTTGAGGTTATCCCGTCAACTACTACCCTAACACCTTCTCAATTTTTGCGTTATTTCTAAACACTGCCCATCGTAGTTATGTAATTCTTTCATTTTCGTAACATTTTGAAAGCATCTGCAGAACAATTCTAAATTTTATACCGACCACCGAATGATGAGGGGTACATTCAAAGCGGCTGGAACGCCCAGAAGGAAGCTTCAAAAACCTTACACAGTATGGATGTTCTTGAACAGCATCAAATTATAAATCCATTTGAACAAGCCCATCTGTCTGTCCGTCTGTCTGTCTGCGTAATGTGGATTGGAAACATACGCCTGGCTGTAGAAATGAAGCTATGGGCGTCAAATTTGGCAGAAATCTTGCACACAGTTTGCTAAAATACCACGTAAACTGAGGATGCCTCTGTGTTTCAGAAGGAATAAAAATTGGCTTTTCTTTCATTACTTATACACTGTAAAAAATAAATGTACAAAAAATTGAACGTACCTTTTATGGGCGATGCTGTAGTGCATGTACAAAAATGGAAAAAATTTATCCGCCTACCCAAGATTATAGTGTATCAAATTTTAAGTTTTCTTCAAAGCGTGCGCCTACATCGCTCACAAAAATCGAGAACACCTTCGCTCTCCGAGGATTTTGCTCGTTACTCACACACTACAACAAAAACACGACATAAATTTCCATGTTTATTTGGAAAATAGAAAAAATCAGTCGCACCCATCTAACATTATTGTGAATGAAAACTTTGCTTAGGATCACAGTGATGGGTATAAAAGATTCGGTCACGACCGAATATAATTTTCTTATTTGTTGTCTTTCCTAAAAGGTGGTTTGTTTATATTGGGTGACATTGAAAGGTTATTATAATAATTAAACAAACCAAAAAAAAAAAAAAGAAGTAAGAAAATTAAATTCGGTCGGAACCGAATTTTTTCTACCCATCACCATTATTCTATAAGAGACAAAAGAAGTAAAAGAACAAAATTTTCATGCTCCATAATATGGACTAGGCGCAGTCGATTTTTTCTATTTTCAAAATAAAAGCTTTTGTCGTATGGTCATGTAGGCGTGTCCTTTGAAAAGTTTTGGTCAATTCCAAATTCTCTTGCAAATTTGTAGGCGATATCTCCATTTCAGACACTACATAGTTGAACAGACCGATAGATGGACAGACGAACAGACGGACATTTTTAGTTGCACTCCAAATTTGAAACTGGTTAAGAATTTGTATACTTTGTGTGGTCTTTGAAGCTTGTTTCTCGCGTTATCAAGGTATTGAAATAACAATTAAATATTGATACATTATAATATTGGGTAGGCATCGTCAATTTTTTCCATTTTTGTACACAAATGCTACAGCATCGTCCACAGAATATGCGTTCAAATTTATTGCTATAGCTTATGAGTAATGAGCAAAAAAACAATTTTTCATTCCTTTTGGAAAACAGAGGTGTTCTCAGTTTACGTGGTGCTATGGGCGTGTCCTTCGACTAATTTGGCTCATTTTCAATAACAACCTGCGTGCAGGAACTTCCAATGTTTCTAGCATATTTGAAATAGATAGCTTCATTTTTGCGGCCACGAGAAGATTTACAACAGACATTACACAGACGGATAGACAGACGGACATGGTCAAATGGATTTAGAATTTGATGCTGATCAACAATATGCTTTGTGGGGTCTCTGATGCTTCTTTCTTCTGAGCGTTGCAAACGTGTTGACAAAATTCAAATGCCCCTCATACTTCGGTGATCGGTATAATAACACCTAAGTAATAATAAGGGAAATCATGTTTGGTGTGATAGAAGACGCAAAACGAAAGAAATTGTAGTTGAGGAAAAATTAAATTGAAAGAACAACGTTACAAAAACTTAAAAGAAACACATGCGTTCCAGATTTTTGATACTTTCTTTAAGGACGGTAGTACATATGTGCGGTGTTGATGTTTTGGACGCAGCATATGGTAATGAAATTATGTTTTTGCTAATGACATACAGCATAATAGAAACACATAAATAGTGACGTACTATGTTCCGAAATTTTCTATAATGCGATTTTTCTATTCTACACTTGCAGCGGGTATACACTCAAACGTTGCCTGATAGTTAGAGGCTACAGTTTAGTTTTTGGTTTTGTGATGAGGATGATGTAATCTCTACTTTGCTTTATATGTGCACGCATTTTATATATTTGTATAAAAATATGTATTATTTTGAAAAGAAAAACGAAGGAGAAAATTATATTCGGTCGTGATTGAATCTTTTTTCCCATCACCGCTATCGCAAAAAAAAGACAAAAAAGTAACAGAATTAAATTTTCGTGCTATATAATATGGATTGGGCGAGGTTCATTTTCGGAGTAAAAGTTCGTGCCATATAGGCGTGTGGGCTTCGTCCTTGAAGAAGTTTAAGTCACTTACAAATTCTTTTACAAATTTATTAGGCGACATTTTCATTTTCGCTAATGGCACAATGTTTACAACAAACACTACACGGTTGTGCAGACGGACCGATGGAAACGTGAACGGACGGATATGCTTAAATGCATTCCGAATTTGAAACTGGTCAAGAATTTATATACTTTATAGAGTTTTTGCAGCTTGTTCCTGCGCCTTATAAAGGTATCTAAAACTAATTCAATTTTGATACACTATAACATTGGGGAGGAATAGTAAATTTTTTTCATCTTTGTACAGATGCTGCAGCCTCGCTCATAAAAGATGTGTTAAAATTTTTGTACATTAATCTGCTTCGATTTATGAGCAATGAGTAATTTTAAAAACCGACGTTTTCTCAGTTTACGTGGTGCTGTGGGCGTGTCGTTCAAACAATTTGGCCCATTTTCCATCCAGTCGCATAGACACACATTGTCAAATTGATTTAGAATTTGATGCTAATCAAGAATATATATACTCTGATGCTTACTTGGACGTTGCAAACGTTTTCACAAAGTGAATATATCCCTCATCCCTCGGTGGTCGGTATAAAAACAAAACCAAATCGTTGCTTCTGTTTTTATATATAACTAGCTTGTAATTAATTCTAGAAACGCTTTATGAAATCATAAATTTGTTGTGCAGTATTATCTTTTAAGTAGGACTAATTCTGTAGAAATAGCTTTCAAAGCTGTGCTTCTGCTTCCGCTATTAGAGTTTGTATTCATGCGTGTGATTTACATGCGTGCACATCTAATTAAAAACTTGTTGAAAACTTTCAATTTACGTAAAACAATTTCCGTTAATACGCTCTCTTTATAAGCTCTTACCTCGCCTTATCCCACTGAAGTATGATTTTTAACTGTGTACAGCTGATGCAAAATAAATAATTAATAATGAAAAAATAACAGTGAACCGGATAGCACACATTCGTAATTATCGCACAATGAAAAGTATCCACATTCGAAAAATAAAAAAATTCATTAAAAGCATGAACCAAGAGCATCCTTCATACATATATCCTTGCTAAGATAAAGTAGAATGTTATTGTTGAAATCGTGATTTCGTGCGATGTGCTTTAAATGTCTGTCGGTTGAAATTAATAATTCAATAACTAAAAATTAATTTTAACGTTTTAATTTTTGTACATTTCAACCACTTTTCAAAGTAAACAGTGTGGAAATGTTGCATACATAACAAACTAATGCTACAATGAACATTCATTGAGGAATCACGAGTCTCGGCAACATTACCACTAGCGTCGACGTAGATTTTAGCAATTTCTTTTTGAACTGATTGTTGATATGAAAACTTAGTTAGAACTGTCGGTAACGAGAGCGCAGGAAATCTTTTCCCTTTTATTTATTTATTTTTTTTTTTTAGAAACATACCTATGAGCAATAGAGGATATATTTATGTGCAAACGTCTGTATATTTCACAGATAAGTAATTTATAAACTGACGAAAAAAGAAATAAATAAATAAATAAAAATAAAAACCGAATATGTTTTGGCATCCATTTGCCAAAACTTATCAAATATTCACAACATATTATTAAAACCAGTTCGTAACTAAAACATATAAGTATATGTACGCACGCGGTTGGGTGGTTAAGTAGATAGGTAGGAAGTTTGAAACTGTACTGATGTATGTATACGTATATAAACACACGTTCACAGTAAATACATATAAAATAATGACAACAACTACAATAACAACAATAACATGAACAACAAGTAAAATATACACGATTTCATTAGAAATTTATGAAGACAACATAAAGGATGAAACTTGAGTAGTAACAGAAAGAGTGGTTAGCACAAAACACATACCAACGGTAAATAGAGTTGTTCATTGGATGATGTGCACATACCTATATATATATATATATATATATATATATATATATATATACATATATATATACATGTATACATAATATGTACATAACTCTATATACCATACCTAAAATATACCTATGTGTACCTATATGTATATATAAGTGCATGTATTTGTATGTATAAAAGTTTTACAGTAGGTTTCGTACCTTACTTGAAAATAAGCCGGATAGGATTTTGTATATGCGAAGTTTTAGAAAGGTTGAGTGAAGAAGGCAAAGAAAGCGATGAAACAAAAGAAAAGCATAATTTTTGGGTGCATAGTCTAACTACACTTAGTAAATTTTATAAGCATACATATTTGTGTGTGTGCGTTTGCGCGCGCGTCTCTGTAAATGTGGTGGGATGGCTGGCGGGAGGGCTGAGCGGGCAAGATAAAAACGTAAATGTCTTCGTTCTTCATTCAACTTGAGTGTGTGTATGTGTGTATGTGTGTGTGTGTGTGTGTGTGCGTAGTAATTCCTTACGATTTTTCTGTACGATAACTCGGTTGCAACAACTTAACAGATCTAACCATCAAAAGACAACTAAAATCCATACCAACCCAACAGAGTCACTTTATTTTTAGATTTGCTTTTATTTTTTTGTTGTTTTTCTTGTTAATATTTTTCGCATAGTTTGGATGATGGTTCTTAAAATCAACGCTTTTACTTCTTTGCAACTTGAATTTTCTTCTCAATTTTTTTTTCTAGCTGCAGTATTCTTCAGTATCCTTACAAATACAGGCACGAGAGATACTTGCAAACGTACAAAACATAAAATGTTCGAGTAAATAATATGAAAAGAAATAAATTATTAAAAGAAAACAATTTCAAGTTGTGCTTTCGTATATTTGCTGCTGCTGATTACTCTGAGAGTGGTAATGGGACGTGATGATATTAAATAAACTCTCTCTAACTACCGGTTGTTATAGGTAATATATTTGAACTTGTTCCTTAGAATATCGCTACCACCACCACCATTACCATCGTCACTGGCACTACCACTGCTATCATTACCAGCCACTACTGCTGTTGGAATTTGTGCTTAGTCGATTTTCAATTAAGATAAAGTCTTTTCCGCATTACGTCAAAAAGGATTTCAAAGTGGCATTTTCTCTACTTACTTACATTATCTTCCCTTTTTTCTTCAACCACTATAAACAATTACGTACTGCTATTATAGCGAGATACGGTCATATTCCTTCTGTTTTATTAGTCATTTCGCTTGGCTGCTTTCTCCTTAAAAAAATAAACAATTCAAATCCCTTGACCATTTATATAAATGCAGCAAAAACCAGCATATCATACAAACACTATTTACTCTCTGGTCTATAGATGCGTAACCATTGATAATAAAATGTTAAGCAAATAACACATGAATAGTTAGTTACCTCTTATGCTTAAATAATATGATGAAACAAATAACAATATTGTCTTGACCGATTCCATAACTTGCGATGATAATGATGATTATGATGGTGCCTACGAAGACTTCGAGTTAAAGATAGTGTGCTAGAGAATAGCCAGCAAATCAATTTACCTTTTTAGTTGAGACATCTGACGTTTTGAAGCATTTTATCTAAAAATATGATGGAATCGGCATTGGAAAGCTGTAAACTAAATTTCCCATTCCGTTTGTAACATCGGATGAAAAACTTAATTATATTATGTGCATATCTTTAGCATCTGCTTCCTAAAGTATCGTTTGACCTGTTGTTGATTGCGGGCAAACTACCGAATCATTCCGAAAAATAATAAGGAACTTTTCATTTTTCTTACTCATAAAATTACGATACAAAATCACTTTCTTAATACATTTCAGTTGATCCGTCTGCATCTCTATCCGTCTAAGATCGATTCAGGTGTATCCTTATATTCACAAGTCTTGAGGTATCTTGGCGAAATCTGTTACTCAATAGTGTTTTGGCCTAATAACAAGATCATTTTGCGACCACTTCCCACAAAACGATCTATTTAGAAGCACTCTCTTTATTTGAAAAATATTGCAATTTCTAGTATTTGTCAAGAAAAATCGGTAGAAAATAATGTTTGAGCGCACAAAATAAATGTAGAAAGTTTGGATTGTACTGTCCAATACGCGCCCACACACACGTTGCTACAAACAGCAAACTTCTTTGTACGGTAAAATGAAGGAGCTTTTAATATTTTATGATTAAAACTAACCTACATTTTTGGATGAGTGCCCGCCGTTTTTTGTTAAAATAAAATAAATTTGTTTGTCTAGAAAGTGATAGAATTATTTATTGTATGTATTCACCATCTGCAGCTATAACTTCTGCTGACCTACAGGTAATTAATGGATTGCCTCTCTGAAGAAATCGTGGTGTTGTTAGGTGATCCGAAGTAGAATCCACTATTGGATATCGTCATAAAATTGGAAGCACCGTTCGATCAAATAATAAGTCATCTACCTGCTGATAACAACGTGGAGGATAGTATATTAAAGGGTCGTGATGCAAGCATTTCCTGAACGCTGTTATATTAGGCCCAATTTCTTCTCATTAAAAACTCACGATATAATGTCTTTTGAAATATTGCTCCCATCTTTTGTTCTTATTGCGTCAGTTGTCGTTGATACCGTTCGCTACTTACGGTACCATTTCATTATGAATAAGAAATATTTGAAGTATATTGTTTGGGCAATGCATAATACAGGCAAACTACTGATACCTGGATTATTATTGAGCAGTGAAACCTGAACAGATGGAAAATGTCGTTTTATCATTTACCTAAACAATAGCAGTTTAATCTATTGTCACCTTCCCATATAAGTGCTACCATGGCAAAATATGCCTCTACATAGAAAAAGATATGATTTTTAAGGTATAATATTATCAGGAGAGTTGAGAGTTGTAATCATCAACTAATGCCAACTAAGTCAAGCTTTAGGTTTTATTTCAATGCACAGGTAGGCAAATATTCGCATAGGTTGATAGAAGGACAAACGTACCTATCTCATGGACGACGTGTTGAATAAATGAAGAGAAGATACCAGATAAAAGCGCAAGTATAGGAATGGAGAGAAAGCATACCTTCAATAATTGGCCTAATTAAGGAACTGAAGATAGATAAAATTGGCATGGAGATATGACCAAGTTAATGCAATATATCGTAATGATTGCAATATTTACAGAATTCCTAACATTTGTAATACGCACGCGATTTTATAACATACATTATAGAGTTTCAAAATTATTATATAAGAAATACATTTTGATACAAATTTTAAAAGATATTTTTTTTATACCCACCACTGAAGGATGGGGGATACACATTTTCTTTTTTTTATAATGCTATAAAGTATATACGCTATAAAGTATATACATTCTTGATAAACGTGAAATTCTGAGTTAAGTTAGCCATGTCTGTCCGTCTGCTTGTCTGTGTGATGTTTGTTGTTGGCACTCTCCTGGTCGCAAAAACGAAGATGTCGACTTCAAATTTGGTAGAAATGTTTTGCACGCAGGTTGGTATTGAAAATGGGCCAAATTTTAGGTTTTGCACGTTTGTCAGAAATTATAAAAGTTAGAAGGCTGAAATTTTTCACATTTACTGTACGGAAAACTCCATTCTTTAATAATGAAAAAAATAATTCTATTAATGAAAAACACCGGCCATGCTCCCACAAAGTTACATTTTATTTTTTTTACTTTTTTGGGGCTTTATCCGTATGTATCGTAACATACATTCCTCAAATGAAGGTATATTGTCTGCCCAAGAAATGGTTAACTCTTAAATGAATATGGTGGACACCGCGACCTGGTCGATTAATTGTTTCTTAATAATACGATCAATATGGGTGTCAAATAAAAGAACCTGGAGCGTAGAATGCGAAAAGCATAGTGGTAGGTATACGAGATTCGACCTCCGCCGAATATAACTTTCTTTCTTGTTTTATTTAAATTCGATCTATTTCACATACAAACACTTTTCCATTATCGAAGAAATGTTCTCAGATCCAATCGGACCAGAGTGAAGCTTTTAGTCTTACATATTTCGATTATTTCATATTGCATTCCCGAATACGTTTTTTTTCAACATTAGTTTGAATCAATAATTAACCCTAAAGGTACAATACTTGTAAATTTGCAGCTGGTCATGATGTGTACGTTTTTGCCAAAGAATTTTATCACTATGAAACTCATAGGCTCACAATCAGTAAATCTGGAGCTCCTTGGGGTCTTTCCAGTGGCAGGAAGTGCCCAATAGACTCAAAATTTGCGACATAAATACGATGAAAAACACATCACATCACAGCATCACATATAATATTGAGCCATGAATGGAACTCCATGTTTTATGATAAACCATAACGAGAGTACACTATGTGCTCTAAAGATTTTCCTGGCCGAGGGAATGAAGCTATCGGTTTCAAGAACTTGTAATATTGTCGCATTCTGACCTTGATATTGGATTCTATATCAATCCTAAACAAAACTCTCTACGCTGTTCGGACACTGCCGATGTCATACCTATACTAATTAAGTCATGTATGTCACTAATACGGTATTGAATTAGAAATTGCTAAGCTTTTTCTGACTTCCGTCCTCTCAGTGCTCACTCGGTTTGTTCCAAAAAAAAGATAATTTTTCATATTTCGTGAGCTCCAACTTACTTACAATATTAATTGTGGCATTTGGCGAGTTTACTTTGAACACGAAACCAAGAAGATGTTAACGACGTTGCGCGCCCTCGACGCCCCAACACGTCCACTACCGATGAAGGGTTTGAAACACTGAAGAAAATTGTTATGGAAAAACATCGAGTCACTATTAGAGAAGGTGCTCAAGATGTCGGCATATCGGTTGGTTACACCGTAGTCATACCGTACCCACCGGATTCATTGGACTTTTTGCTCTCCTCGAAATTGAAAAGACCCATGAAACGACGGATTAAGGGAATAAAGACCGCATCGTTGAAATAGCTCAAGGGCACAACACAAAGCGCATGTCAAAAATGCCTCCAGGATTGGAAAAAGAGCTCGTACAAGTGTATTATATCGAAGGGGAGTTGCTTAGAAGAGCTCAAAACAGATATTGATGAATAAATAAATGTTCTTGGAGAAATATAAAAAGTCACCCTTTTTTTGGAACACACCTCGCACTTCTGATTTCCTCTAGCTTTGGAGTTATTTTCCTTTCAAAGTGATATATTTTTCTCTTGCACTATAATAAATAATTTATTGCAGATAGCAGTTAATCAACCCTCTACATATATAAAATCTAGAAATACTGCATATCTATCGCTATTACATGGCTAATATAACTGAAATTTAGAAATTGTAACTGAATTGAAATGAAATAAACGAAATGAAAAGCCGAGACGAGGACTGCTAGACACGGGCTAAAATATAAGGACAGCAATCATTTATAGATTTTTGCATTTATATCATTTAACATTTGTATGTATTTGTGTATATGAGAAGTGGAACTGAATTGTTTCTAAAATCAAATTGAAAGAAAATTGTTCTAGCATTGAACAATTGAATCAGATCGAACCGATACTTTGCCTCTGTTTGTATAGACTTTTCCTAAGGTATTCAGTTTAAAAGGTCTTTTGATGTAGGAATCACATGTTCGGTTTTGAAAATCATATAATGTTCAGATGCTTGGCGAAATTTTTATGTTAAGGCAACCCGTACACTTTTATCACAATCTAACCGAAAATTGTATTTAAAGCTTTCTTATATATTCTTCATCGCGCACATTAAAGTTTACTAAATTGAATTTCCTGCAATTAGTCTTGAAAGTTTTCTTTTCTTAGCGAAAAAAACTGGGTGAGAAAATGAGAGACGCGCATACAAATACGCAAAAGAAAAGCAGACAATTTTCTTCGTCTATTTTTTCATTAGATAGCTAAAGAAAAGAAAACTTTTGTAATTGCACGTTATTATTATTATTATTTTATTGCGTCTTTTGTTAAGTTACTTACGTAAAAACGTACGTACGTTGAAAACGTCTACTTTTGTTACGCATGCAGACATTGTACGCTTCAAGAGTTTTCTCTTGCCTTTTAAATAAATAAATTGCCTCAGGCTCAATTGTCGAATTGCTTCGAAAGTCGCAAAGTTGAATATGTCTTCATTTCATTTGACAAGGAGTGCATATCAGAAAGGAAAAAAAATATATAAAAGAAAATAAAATAAAATCCATACAAAAGTGAAGTACGTTCGTATTGTTAAAAAGTATGGGTTATAGAGAATTTTCATAATAGAAAGTTTTTCATATTTCTAATTTAATTTTAGATCAAATTAAAAGTATTGAAGCTTTTTCTTTGTGGTCACTTTTCGATACGCTCGACTGAACATACAAATTTTAATTGGCTTAGATTTGTTAACTCGAAAAGAAAAAGCAAAAAACAAGTTAATATAAAAATATCTCCCCACAAATTTTACATACCCGTCCTACTTATTCTCAAAGCGAATAATTTCTAGATTCACTTAAAGACACTTCAAAACTTAAAGTTTGTAAGCAAATTCTTATATACATATAATAACTGGTTAATTAATGTTCAAGCTAAATTTAGCAGTCTCTGCCTAACCTTGATACGTGTTAATTATCTTGGGAATAAAAGGTCAGCAACACATTAGCCGACCGAAAATTTGTTTAGATTTTAACGAAAATTGCCATTGTGCGTTAAGTTACTAAAGAATGATTCAAAGAGTAAGCCACAAATATTAAGTGATCAAACCGACAAGACCGTTTCATATTTTTACACATTGGCAGTTTCCTACTGTGTTATATACATAGGGATAACACCAGTTTCAAAATAATCCCTTAACTGTAATCTTAACCCATGGTGTCACATTTGCACTTTGAAGTTGAAAATTTTGGTTATTGAATTTTGCATTTCTACAATTTTTTTTTTATTTTACTTTCAATTAACGCTAAAAGAAAATGATAATTATATATTTGCAGTATATTCGAATGATATCAAACATTAAGCCTTTCCACAATGTGTTTATTATTATAACATAATGTGGCTCATAGTCACCCAGTCGAAAAGGTGTCCCGATCTTACACAACTAGGGTCCAATCGAGGATAGAATTTGATACAGAGATGTATTGAGGAACTGTGCATACCATTTCATAATAGTAACCGTAGTAACACATTCGATAATTTCTTCGCGAATTTTGAACTGATAATGCACCTGCATGAACAAACACATTTTTGTGTTATCTTTCGAAGAATTCTCGTTTTTTATGCATTTCGAAATCAAAAACTAAGTATGGCCTGTCTATAATATTTTATATCTATATACGGATTGTTGGATAATTCAACGAATTTAAACTATAAATAAAAACGATACTATTTTAATTATACTCAGAAACCTCATTAGTGACTGAAAGTTACATCGCGGTATGTGATTCGTTGTAAAAAAAAACCTAGTAATATTAGTAACAAAGATTTGCGGACGATTTGTTCATGTAAAACTTATGAAAATTCGAAGTGAATGAAGATACTGTTGTAAACTACTAAAGTTACTGAAGTTACTGTTGTAAGTTACTAAAATAAACGGCTTATATACAAAATAACTTTTTAAGTAATCTTTTGTTTTAATTAATCATTTGCTAAATTTCGTTTTTTTTTCTACATACAGTTAAGTCCTAAATTATTAATTTCAAATAACGCAATAACGGCTAATTGTCGACATACGGATTGGCTTAAAAAGTGCAATATCAATATTTAGTGGACGCAAAAGCGCATTTAGAAAAAAATCAGCTTTCTTACACAATAGAATCTTAAATGCCTCAAGCTTTTATGTGCAGTCACATAAACATGACTGGGGCAGAATTTATTTTCCACCTTTCAGTTTTTTTGATTATAAGCTTATTGAAACGAGTGGGCCGCGGGCCACTGATATCTTTCTGGTGTTGCATGCATCCGTACAAGCCTGATATGTCCTTGCAGAAAGAGAGAGAGATAGATAGATAGATAGATAGAGAGAGAGAGAGAGAGAGAGAGAGAGAGAGAGAGAGAGAGAGAGAAAGAGAGAGAGTCTTGTAAGTTACTAGTTCGAATTTTGATTCCGGAACGTCATACCAGCGTTATTTTAATACCAGTAAACGGTAGACTTTCTGCAAATTAACTGCAAGTTACTCATAACTTCAACCGTCTCCCTTTCTCTTAATACTGTTGTCGACGGTCCGCTTCAAAATGCAGCTGACTTTCGTTAATATTCGATAGAGCTCGTCAGATAAAAAATCGATGAAGTGAACTTTTATTAATTAAGGTATGCAGCAAAATGGTGTTACGCCACTTTCTTCAAAATCTTGTCATTTTTATGCTATCAAGGTGCAACCTTTCACAATGAACGTTTGAATATCTACACTTCCGTACGGAATTTTTCGAATCACTTCTTTTTCCATCATCTTAGTTATTTATCTCAATGAATATATGGAATGTATCGCAATTCTTTGAAAATTTCATTCATTGTCTAGGCATAATAACTGGTGAGGAATTTGAGCAAACTCTGTTCATCTGTTAGCATCAAAGACCAATTAATTAGCCACGTTCGACTGAATTTTCGCTGTTCGTATACCTTAAATTTTATTATAATGTTCGTGTTGAAGAGGCTCAACTCTCTTTAAACTGTTCATTTTATATAACTGATTGCAAAAATCGGTAATTATTATTTGGTTACCTAATAATTGAATATTTTTAATATGGAGTGTTCACGTTTACAAAACGAACGTTATATCCTAAGAAGAGGCCGCATTTAAACTAAGAAAACTATGGAGTCTTGTTGTTGCAGGCATAACTATGTATCCCAAGATGCCACACACAATGTTTTCCAGTATTCTGTAGACTTTTTTATAACTGGTGCATTGCATCTGGTTTATCTTGTTTTTTTTTTTACTTTTTTTTTACATTTTGATTTTTTATTCTTCTTTTGTGCCATCCACAGCTACCTACTTACCAATCTACCACTTGGGGGTCATTATTTGTAAAGCGGGCGTGTCGTGTGCTAGTAGAAGAAGCAGTTAATTTACCCGAACAAACTCATAAAACTGTCAGTGTTATTATGATGTACTTGACTATAATTGTCGTTACGGAAAACGGGTTTGGTTTTTAACCTGAACTTAATACCAAACTGTATGCAGGACGGCTGATGGCAAGGATAACATCATAATTCAGCAATTTAAATGCTATCTCCACGAATAGCTTCCTTTACCATTTGTTAATTAATATTGAAAACAAAAAAATATATAAAAATTGCGCTTAAGCTAAATATAAAATTGTTTTACACTCTAAACTGTAAGTCGAATTCAGAAAATTGCGCAATTGCGGCCATCGAAAAGCATTATGTATTTAAGCCAGATACATGCGTGTGGTAAGATACGCGCAGTATTTTTTGTTTTGCTTTTTTATTCGTTTTTTTTATTAGTATTATACTTTCGCCGCCAGCTGAACATTTTAAGATTGCGCACATATTTTCCAGCATACATCGAATACGAAACAAGCAAACAAACAAGCAAAACTGTAGTGCTTGGCATTTGGAATGCATTGAGAACTATCAATGGACTGTCTGACAAGCGGAACTCTTCTTGGATACTTTCATTTCCAGATACCACTGGATGTATACATACGCCCGGATATTGCCAGAAATTTAACTATAAGGCAATTTCAGAGTCCAGCGCAATTACTGTTTGTTGTTGAAAATTGCTTCTCAACTCGGCGTATATAAATAAATGGGCGAAAATTTGTTGTAAAAGCAACAATACCCGTTTAATTGAGTCATTATGTATATTGAAATGACTTGTGTTTGTTATCGTCGTTGTTGCTATTATTGTTGCTGTTACTATGGTATCAAGGCGCTGAGAGATACTATCTGGGTGGCTTCTGGTTTGTTTGTTTGTTATTTGTTGATGGCACGATTACCGTGTTATTGTTTACTCATTCAACCACTCACTGTCATGCATTGCAGTTTTCAGAATCCTCAAGTTCAAAAACTGTCAGGTTTTTACTGCACCAGATAAATACGCGCACATAAAAGGCGGCAATTATAAAATCTGTTGCCTTAATATTATTTAAAATTAACCTAATCAAAAGCAGATGTTCTTCGAAATTACTTTAATAATACTTTCAACAATTTATTCTTCTTTTCCTTTTGAAAATTCTCTTTAGCCCCCCATCCGGCTGATCTGTAAGTCTACCCATTTGTAATTACCGTTCTTGCTAAACATTTTCCACATTAAGTTTTTTAATGTTCTATTGAATCTTTCACATATGGAGGCTTTCATATGAGTGTATGTACGATAATGGTCAATTTGATAATCTTTCATCAACTCTTTAAAATGTTTATTGAAAAATTGCTTCCCCTGATCAGTCTGAAGATTCTTTGGAGAGATATCTCTTTTTTCTAATGCCTATCTCATAGACATACTATCTTAGATGAACTTGTACGTACGCGAAAGCGTATTTGGAAAATCCGTCAATACCAACCAAAAGGTAATTATAACCTTTGTTCAGTTTTTGAAATGGCATTAACTCAACTAAATCTATTTCCCAAGATCATTATTCCTTCCTTTTCGAATAAATCGCCTCCGAACAACATTTTTTCTGATTAGTTTGTGAATCTCATTAACTACTTAAAGTTTACTCACTTCTGGACATACATTCTTTCAGAATTCGCAGATGTAGCTTATGAATCTTAATATCCTTCCTAATCTTGTTTAACATATTTTGAGAAAATTCAAAAAATAATCTTAACAAATCAATCTCAACATCAGGGTCGATAGATATGGAGGCTGAACCTTAGTCTTATTTAATTCCACGCACTTTGGTAAAAATCGATTATAATAAAAGCACGAGATTCGTTTTTTGTAACATAGTATTCCAATGTACGAAAGTTGATAAAATAATTCCAACCCGAGTAATCAACCTACACGTTTCAGTATCAAGTTTTATCCTATGTTCTTTTTGATTAACAATCGACAGACACTTCTCCAGTCCATCCTTTTTATATCTAAAATTACACTCAATGTTGTCTAGAGTTGGACGTTCTGGGATGCTCTCAGGTTCTCTAAAGTCAAATTGATCCAATCTTAGTTGTATGTCTTCCTTGCATGCCATTAAACGAATTCATTTGTCACGAATAAAACCAATAAAGTTACATTTATTATCTTGTAGCCCCAAAACTAGTTTTAGTTTTTAAATTGATGAAATATTCCAAGTCAAAAATTAATTGATGGTCTGTGGGCTGAATTTTCTGGGCACTTTGCGATATATGAACCATTTAATGAGACGGCACAACTATTACTGAAAGTGACGTGAGTTTTTTAGAATATAAACCCGAAGATTACAGCTCGGTATTTATCAGTGAGTCATCAAACTATGTCTACCATAACTAAAAGTACGTTCGCTCTTGATGATTTCCAGCATTGTCATGGAGATCAGAAATAAATTTTTATTAAAGAGTTAGCACATATGAGTGCAACTTCTGTTGTAGTTAACTACTTTTTATTTAGACCTCCGTTCGGTGAAAAGGATTTAAATGAGAAGACTAAAGAATGAAATCATTTTTGTGGTAAACTTATACATGGTTTAAAATGGTGGCATGAAGTAATAGAGTATTCCTGCTTAGGTGATATACTATCACCGTTGAATCACTATGATTGTGTTTTAATAGTGGGAAGAGAAAAACAAAAATCCAAAGAGAACACTCAAGTTTACTTAATTATTTTACCAACTGCAACAACATCAAAATGGCTTTAAATTTAAGTGTGCTCTCGACAATTTATATAAACTTTTTACCTACATTCAAAGAAACTCGGACGCCATTAAAGTTATTACTTCAGATTAAATAAATATCTATAAAATGGTGATGTGATATTGTAAGGAAGCGTTTCGCTCCCTTACCAATTTTGACCATATAAATAGCTTAATAACAAATAAATATGCCGTAGCATTTAATACACATGCCAGCAATACGGTTTTGGGTTCTTAGGTGTGAGAGGGTTAATTTAGAATTAATTTAATTTAGAATTAATTTAATTTAGTTAATTTAGAAATAATTGATTCACATACCCAACAGTTTTGCAATTTACAAAATCATACGATTTGCTACCTAGGTCAGCACTTGCAATAAGACAGACATAAGAACATGTATACAAGTAAAGATTGCGATAGAAAAAAGCTTATAAAATTACGCACGTCGATATGGCTCGTATTATATGAACGCATACCCAACGGTTCTGCGGTTTACAAAATCATACGACTTGGCACCTAAGTCAGCACTTACAATAAGACAGACATAAGAACATGTATGCATGTTTGATCATACGAATTAGTACTTAAGGTATAGTAATAAGATATGCGTAAGAGTAGCATTATAATACATATACAAGTAAGAGCTGAGATTATAAGATATAGATGCAAGCAAAGCGGCCATGTACACATGTTCGATCTTAGTTAAGACAGCATTCATAATAAGAGATGTGTAAGAAGATCGTTACAACACACATAGAGATGTCTCTGAGGGTTTAACGTAGGTACACTATCGTGAAGATTTAACCCCACGGTGCCCGATGGCACATGGAGTGTGAAACCCTCGAACACCGAGGCTTACAATCCTCACAACATATGGTGCCGAAGTCGGCGCACACGCTGCAATGAGGAAGATTAGGTCCTCGAGTACCAGACGAGATACGTTATGGTCGCATCTCCCCTCTGGTGAGGGCGAGGCACTATCTAAAACCTCTGCCTTTCTGTGGATAAGGCACCCGGTTGCAATGCAACTCCACACCGAGCAAAAGCTCTGCCCGCGATTTTGGGCTAACCAAAGCCACGACGAAACTCCCACTATGGGCCGTTCCCTTCGTCAGGCCAAAGCTAGCTAGAAGAAATGCTTTGGGGTCTCCTGACACCCGTGGTACCAGAATGAAGACAAAAGAATTATAGAAGAATTTTAAAAAGTCTCCGGTTGGACTTTCTAGGTCCCATAAGACCCCAACTCGGCATTAGATTGTCATTCGAAGAAGAAAACCAGTCTATACTATGCGCATGGGCATAGTATTCTCACTGGGCGGAGCAAGGCCTATCTCAACCTCTTAGAATAAATTTTTCTGGAACAGAGTCCGAAGACCGAGTTTATATCAGTAGCGATATAGGGGAAACCTGGAAACGGATTTCCCCATCTCACCAACCAGAAAGGAGAAGTGTCTGGCAAGACTTAAGAGCTCCTTGCAACTCCTAACCCCCTGTTATTCAGTCATTGTCACCGTACAAGAGGAGCATGGAAGAGGATCAGACAGAGTTGTCCAGATCACGTCTCTCGGCGCTACGTCTGATGAACACCTGCGAAGCAAACGCGCCCAAAGGTGCCACCATCTCAGAAGTAGAGAGGGCCAGACCGAGGTCAAAGTCCCCATTCGCCTGTCAAATACCCATTGCTTCCAAGTCCCTGAGATCCGAGTACTTGGAGCATACACACAAAACGTGCAACCAATCTTCGGACATGCCGCATAGGCAAGCCCCAGTTCCCGACAGACCTCTTTTATGCAGGAATTCATTAAGCGATCCGTGGTCCGTAAGCAGAGACCCCAGATGAAGCCTAAAGCTAAAATCTGAATGGTTTTCTACAAACGAGATATCACGGATAAACTCAAAAGTTGCTCCATCTTTCGAATTGTTTTCCTAACGGGATTGCCATAAGGCACGGACACGCTCCTTTGAAAGCGTATAACGCTCCCTGAAGTTTAACCTCTCTACTTTATCATTATTTAACCCGTCAGCTGGCAGTAACGGCAATACCCTGCTTATCCTGAAGGCAGTGGAAATTCGCATTGCCTCCAGGTCCAAATGGGGAGCACCCACTAATACTTTTAATGCGTCCGTAGACGCTGTCCGACACATGGGCAGACAGGCCAACAAAATCACACGCTGACAACTCAATATTTTATTCTGGCCAACACTAGTCGCGATCGCTCGGTACCATATTGGTGACCCATAAATCGCTCAGGCCACGAATAGACCACCATATGGTCCGAACAGCACGTTTGGTTAGCCCCCATTCACACCGTAGGACCCGGCGAACTTGTCCTACCACATTCAAGAGTTTTTGCTTTAATCTTGCAAAGTGAGGAAGAAAACTCATCCTTCCACCTATGCTAATTCCTAGATACTTGACAACAGTGTTGTACCTAAGACTACCTCCATTCATTTTAATCACAGGAGGTCGACTATGAGAGAGGCTACCTTTCAGTAGCATCATCACGTTTTTCTCCAGTGACACACTCACACCAACACCTTGCCCATACTCTGAGACCATGTGTATAACTCGCTTTCCGATCTGCTGAAGAACAGCTCACGATTGGCCTTCGACTGGGATGAGTAGAAAACTTACATATGCCTTCTAGCCGCCTTAACAGAGAATCCATCATGATGTTCCAAATATATGGACCACAGATAGATCCCTGCGGGCAACCTGTAACAACATTTCTATTTACCATGTCGATAGAACCGACAGCACATGCGCGACTCTGAGAAAAATAACTCGACCAGAGGTTAATTTCTGGAAAATTTAGCTCTCTTAGTCTGGCAAGGACTTTATCCCACCTCAGATAATCAAACGCACCCTTGAAATCAACAAATAGCCCTCACATATACTTGACTTCACAAGCGTCGACACATTTCTGCACATGCAGCCAAGCATCCTCAGTAGAGAGTCCGTTTCGGAACCCAAACTGCTTGTCAGACAGACTCTGACTCGAAATCTCCAGAAGCCTTTCTACCATCACCCTCTTCAGTACTTTACCAAGCACTGGGAGGTGACTGATGCCCTGATAAGAGCTAGGATCACTGCTAACTTTATGAGGCGACTTCAGGAGCGGTACCACTCTGGCCACTTTCCACTGGGCTGGAAAATAGCCATCCACTGACTATACATTTTAAAAAGGTAATCGGGAATAACTTTCCAAATGGCTTTTACCATTTTACCAGTTATTCCATTCAAATCTGGCGACCTTTTAGCCTTGGTATTTGCGATCGCAAAACCAGTTTCATATTCTTCCAAGGGCGGCGGAGGGTCCAAATAAAGAATTTTGCCCTAGAGAATTTTTATAATATGTGAATGTTGAAGTGGAAATGTGAAGTATACCTACTTCGCCAGCCAATGATCAATTAAACTAATTTACTTGTTGTACATTTTATTAAGTAAACGGTAACAAAAGAATAATAGACAAAAATTAAAATTAAGACTAAATACAAATTTATATAGCAATAACTCACCGAATCACGCCGAATGTACATTCGTAGTTAAGGTACAATAATTGTATAATTTTCTTCCTTTTAAATAAAATACAATTAATTATTTACATTTTTTATTTTTAAAATAAAAATAAAATTAATTATTTAATTATTTCTGAACGGGTTGTTTTTTTTTTTTTTTTTAAACTCCTGGTTTCATCGAAAACGATATTGAAATTGAATGGTGTCGCAATGAATAAACCACACTTCGCTCAAACTCCGAGTCTTTAACAAGGAATTGAGTATATTGACATTTTTATATATTGATCTGATGATGTTGCTTCTTTTTTTTCTTTGACAAATTGTTCATTCTTTTTTTTTTTTTTTATTCAAATTTCGATTTTAGTAAGAATTTGCTTCTCTTTTACCAACTCATAAACACCTCTCATATATTGAAGCAATTCATTTAAGTTGGTCTTGTTGCGGAAATTTCATTCGATATTTTTTTTTCATGATCTCTTATTTGAAAATTATCTGCACTTATTCGTTCCTCAACCTCAAAAAAAACCAAAATCTTTCCAAATTGTTCTTTCGATAGAATGATATTTGGCAAAAGGTTGCAAGTCACGTTTGTTCATTATTCATTCCACGACTATATAATTGATTTCAAAGACGCGTAAACTTTTACAATTTCAACAAAACCTCGCATTATTATCTTAATTTTTTTTTTAAATTTCAAGTTTTCTTTTTTTTTCTTAAATTTTCTGGTTATTTTCTTTTTAACCAAGCTGCACGAAATCCCAAAGTTGACTCCCCATCATTTTTTCTCTCTCCTTTTTTCCAATATTTTCAATTCTTTTCCAAATCCAAAACAAAAAAAGACTCGATTAAAAATTTTATTTCTGAAGGCCTGAATTCAAGGTAGTTTTGCGTAAGGTGTTTTTCGTCAACAATATTCTTTTACTGAACTTATTTTCTACAACTCCCTCCGGGTGGTAAGCACTACACAGTTCGCACTAATACCACAGACTTCCAGCGATTTTTTGTCTCTGGAAATCCGATAAAGATGACCCCAAGGATCATCCCGATTTCGAGAGGCAAAAGCCTTCCAGTCATCCTCTTTCGCTTTCAAGAGCATGCGCTTGTATTCATAAAGGCATTGCCTTAAATCACTTCTGAGTTGGGCGGAATCCGCACTATTGGACCGCCTCGCACATTGAAAGCTCCACCTAAGGCGGCGAACGGCTTTTCGTTTCGCGGACAGAACAGCCGTCCACCACTTGACTCCTCGTCGATTTGTCGTGCGATTTCTCAAGGAGAAAGTCGTTGACGCCACAAACGGGCCAGGAAATGTATTCTACCTGCTCATCCAACGATTTGTAGGGAAATTCCTCAAGTGATACGGCTGTCACCGCTTTCCTAATATGGACCCCGTAGGTATCCCAATTCACCCCTGAAGTGCGCCACCGCGCGACCTCCAACTGTGTAGATGCAGAAGGGGTATACCTGGCCACCACTTTAATAACATGGTGATCACTAACCCTCCATCTACCTTTAACCTCCCAAGAGAAGTCGAACACTCCCATTGCAGCCCCATTTGCGATAGTGATATCAATATCACTAGCGCCAACTGGACCGGCGTAAATGAAGCACCCGCTAGGCTTATTTAAAACGTGGACATTACGTGATGCACACCATTCGGCCAAAACGTCCCCCCTAGCTGATTTCTAAGACCAGACGCATCTCCTGGCATCTTACTAAACCACAAGGGGGAACAGGCATTTGCATCCAGTCCCAGTATTAATGGGGTGTTACCTGCAAGCAGTAACACCAAATCCATAAACCTAATATAACCATCCAGTTCTTGGTTGAACTTACAGTAGAGGCTGGCTACAAGCAGCCTCCCATGCGGGCCTTCTACCGACACACAGACACCATGGTCACTGGCTTTGACAAGGGTTGCATCCACATTCATATCATTTATTATGACAGCGGAGTGGTTACCGGAGTCAAGAAAAACCGTTGGCAAGCCTTTAGTCGTGCCACCGACAGCGCCACTGCGCTGCCTAGCTCATTCATACCCTGGCCAAACTCACACAACTGCGGTTGCAGTTATGCTGCAGTATGAGCAAGGCTATTTTAGTGCCTAGCCGCTGCCCGTGCGATCATCCTGTTATATTCAGGAACTTACAGTTTCGACAGTGTGCGGCGTTAGTACACACACTGCTTCTGTGGCTTTTTTGGCCACAGTGTCTACAGACAACACTCTGCACGCTGCATTCTTTAACCCTATGTTCAAAGCGTAGGCAACGGATGCACACAGATACTTCAACGTATTGACGCACCACAGAGGAGTGGTACTCAATATACACCCTACCGACGGTCAAGAGGATATCCATTGCGCGAGGACATCCTTCAAGAGCGACGTTGATCGTACAGTCATCTTTAACCCAAGGTTTCGAGACCATCCGGACACTCCTTCTGAATTCCTCGGCAGAAGGATAACTTTTAGGTTCATCTCATACAAGCCCTCCATAAACGCAGACGGATCCAGCATTTTATGCACGGAGTGACATACAACCTTCGGGCCCAGCTTCTGTTCAATTGAGACATTGAGCCCGACTTCCCCGAATTTCGCGTTCGCCACGATCTTTGTCCTCTCCGCAGCAGATGGAGTACGAATCGCCGCTCCACCTCCTCGGATCGGCTTCAGATCGTGTACACGAACACCCAGCGTCGGAGCCACCTGCTCCACAACCTTCTCCACCACCTCCTACAACACACATACAAGTGAGTGTTGACGTTGTAAAGCAGGTATAGTCAAAACAGCTATGCAATGGGACAGTGGTGATGATCGCGACTATAAAAGAGGCCGCCACAACACGTTCATTCTTTCAGTCGTGTTCTAGCAGCCATAGAATCTCGCGGTACGGATAAAACGTGGAAAATAATATCTCGAGACGAACAAAAACGTAGAAAGTTTCAAATAAGAGTCGGGTCGCGAATCACTACGCTGGTTTTCTCCCCCTCCCTTTAAAAATCGCTTACCTAACTGTAACTTCCTCGTAAATAATGAATTGAAAAGGGACTTCCTGGGTATACCTCGAAAAGAAGAAATTCCAGTTTATTTTCTGTTTTACTATTAACAAGACAACATGTTTTATCAATTTTACCATCCTTTTACTATGCTTATTAGCGGACCATTAGGGTCAGGCAAAATGATATGTTTAAAAAATCTTATTTACAACAAGGATTTCTTGATTAGTGCCAAAATTAATCG
>CCAG010015721.1:0-10499 GCA_001077435.1 Glossina morsitans morsitans
TGAACTAATTTTCTCTACTCTATTCTTAACCTATTCTTAAATTATCCTTATTCTATTCCTAGTCTTAATCTATTCCTATTCTATTCCTAGTCTTAATCTATTCCTATTCTATCTTAGCCTATCCCTATTGCTATCTTAATCTATTCCTATATTCGATTCCTATTTTATCTTAATCTAGCACTCTCTCTCTCTTCCGCACCAGAGACGGAGAATCCGTGAGGCCAAAACGAGGGATGACTTTGGGTCCTCACAGTATATTACATTAAATATTGAACGAAGTATTTGATGATTTGAGTTTTCATGAAAATGAATCGATTTTCTAAGAAGCAAAATTCTATAAAGAGGGGAAAACCAAGTACTCGCCAGTTGGCGAATGGGGAAAAGATTAACAACAACAACAAGGGATCACTGTAATGTCAACCTACTCTGTGGAAGGCGAGTCAGTCAAAAAGATGTCGAAAAGTGAATCGTAAGTGAGTCAAAAGTCAGTCGAGTCAAGATAGTTGAATTACAATATTCGAGCAAGTGAGACCAGAACGAGAATTAAAGCATCGTGTAAATAACTTTCTGTAAGTAATTTTTGAATAGATCTCCTAAGAAGATTGTAAGTAAAACCTATACTATGCTAAAAATCACAATTTATCGGTACGAACTTTATTTCAAAAAGGAGTTGAACAATTAACGTAACGTAACGTAACGTATTAGATCACATTAGTATTATGATTAGCATAACTTCTATTATTATCCTCTTTATTATCGCTTTCTTTTAAAGTGAAATGCCTCCGACACATATGTGCAGTAGTTGTATAAGTAAGTTGTCTAAGTTGAAATTAGTTGCTCTAAAAACCATACGTGACACGCTCATTTCTTTTCCCCGAAATTTTGAGTACTCGTAGTTTAGACATTGATGCTTGTACGATACAAGTTGCAGTTGTTTACAAGCCGTCGTTCAATGTATAGCGAAGTGTGAGGAGATGGTTGTCATTTACAGCACTTCATGTTATTCCGCTTTAAAATATCAAAAGAAAAGAACCTCAAGTTATGGAAACGATTTGAGATGAAAATGGAGTAAAATACGAAACGTTTTAGAAATTAGTTTGTGAGATGTCGTGCAAAAAATGTTAGGCTCGAAGGCGATGCTGCTAAAGCTGGCAACGCAAGACCACCTGCAACTTGCGTTGAGAATTCTTCGGATCTGTCTACTTCTGACTAGATCGATACTTCATATTTAGCACATCATGCCCTTACAAAAGTTAAAGATGTAAGAAGATACGTCAGCGACTATTTCGCTTGGAAACCGTGCGGTTTCTGCCACAAGAGCGCCTGCGAGCTACCCCGATGAGCGGCAAAAATAATGATGTTGAATATTGCACCGATAAATCAAGCAATATATAGAGAATATATAACATTTGATTATTATTGTTTGTGTCCTTTATTCAAAGCCACCTATGCACAGTCTTATAATTTTATAGGTCTGTATGATGCCATAGTCTACTGCATTTCCTTATTGATTTTCGGATTTCGTGTCCGTTTTTTAAAATTCTTTTTGGCAAAATGCCTGTACAAAGAAAGAGACACTATTATTACTAATAGCGTCATTTTGGCACTGTGAAGTTTTCATTGCCACTTTATTGGTATTATGGAGACATCAGTAAGGTGGACAGGCTTTCCATTTCTGTCAACCAGGTCTAGTCTATTTTAGTTCTATTCTAGTATGTCGTAAGCATAACGTTTCTTGATTTACATTTTTTTATTGTTATTGTTATTATTGTATTTTATATCATATTTTATTTATTTATATATTTGACATAAACAAATGATGGGTTTCCGAGCTTCGCCTTTAGGGTGACAATGGTGTTGTGTTCTTACTTATTGAAGATAACTTTTCTTGTGTGCATAAAAAAAGTGTTTGTATATATATATATATATATAGATATTTTTTATTTTTTTGATTATTTTCCACGTGGCGCTTTAATGCTTCCAGCAATTCTTGGTAAACACTTTTGCGTTGCAGATAAAAAGCTTAAGAAAATCTGTTTGTCTACAAGACCGTCTTTTGAGATGCTTTAAGCGAGATAACGCCACAAACATGCCCTCGCTTGTTGCACTAGTTTCTATTTAATCGTTCTTTTCTTGTTTTTTTTTTCTCTAGTATTTTTTTCTTTTTTTTTTTTTTACTTTAATAATCTTTTTTAATAGATTTTCTTTAGGGAGGTTTTTCGTTCTTATTTAAAAAACAATTTATGTTAAAAATTTAATTGAAAAGCGTTTACGTTCGTGTTAAATCAAAAAGAAAAAAAAAAAAAAAACAAAGAAACCACAACAACACAGCAAACTCTTTATAAGGCAAAATATTTCAAGGCGATAGTTAGTTTTATTGGTTAAGGAAAGAAAAGACAACTGCCAAGATTAATGCAGTAGACTTACAGTTAACTGATATTGATGTGAAGAAATCATGCCACGGCTTGGTACTGTAAACTTTACAAACACTTGTATATCGTAGATTGTGTTCCCAATAATAGTAGTAATGGGTTCGAATTGATAATAAAGCTTAAAGAGGATTCGAAGAAGGGGAAATTAAGCTTCTCCAGAGTTGACTTTTCTTATTAGACATAAATGTCATAACTACTACTTAAGTAGTTTTCTGTTTTTTTCACCTTCTAAGCGTTGTGGTAGAAAAGTTCTCCTAATTGATATTTCAGTTTAAACAATGTGGAAGAATTTTATTACGATTTAGCAATGGACTGTCACTAAACTATTGTAATAAATTTTGATGACCATATGATAGAATTTCAATTGATATGGGTACACCCTGTATTCTATCTATGCTTGGGAAGATTCCCAGTACTGCTCGGTGTATTAGTTATGCCTACGCTGCTCGGCTTCATAAGCGCTAAGTCTGTCCGTCTCTTAATTTGCCAATAAGACTCGGCATGGGACGGTCTCTATAATTTAGGCGGATTGAACGCCTTATAAAATTTAGCGAGTTAAACGCTAGTTTTGAATTGTGATTAGCAATTAAATTCTTTATTGAAAAATATGCACTATTTATACTTAATTCTACAGGTGAAATTGGGCTAACCTAATCACTAATTAATTGGGGCGCCTGGCGTCGTATTGCATTTCGTAATACTCAGTCAGTTGAAGTGCGACGCAATTTTTGTTTTTCTTTTTGCTAAAGAATTATGCAAATTCTGCATAATTTTGTCTGTACTTCAAAGTGGATGCATATACCGATATGCGATCACACTACAGTATACTATAGAGTAACAATCTTAACCTAATTCAGATTTTAGTAAAGTCTTCTTGTTCTAGCCATCTCTTACGAAACGATATTCGTCTTTGGTCATCTTCGCTGAATCTAGGCCAACTTTTTTATTCACTGAAGTTCTTCGAATGGGAAGCTAAGCTGATTCGCACATAAACTGTGTTTTAATCAAAACGATTTTTTAATTGAATTTTTTTTTTTGATTTTTCATATACAAGCTTTGTACTGTACTTTGTGACGTACAGCATGACTTGATTGCCAGATTCTTTGTAATTTACAACATTGTAATGAAAATTAATTTTAGTAACATTTTAGGCTTACATCTTATTTCCCTAAATCTAGACGATTTATTTAGTGTAACAATTCTAACCCAAAAAATACAATCCGTTCATGCTAATTGCAGCGAATACAAAAGTGGATAACAAAAAGTAAAACAAAATTACCAAAAAGTCTTGAAGAAGGAATAAAAACTAGCCATTAATGAGTTAAAGAAACACTCCATGTAGACTCAATGTTTACTCCATGACTGGAGCAACATAATGAATACCTATAAAACCTGACAAATATTCCATCTAAAGCAGTCTGTCTCTACATATAGTTTTTATTTATTTCTTTTAAAAAATTTCGCAACATTGTTTTCAATTTCAAATTTTTGCTCTATTTATGTACGTATTGCATTTTTCTTTTCACGTTGTCTCCTCAAGACAAGCAACCACCATGCTCAACAGCGTGACCTTTAAAGTTCACCTTATTTCCTAATTACCGTCACTACAACGAAAGCAAAACATGTCAAGCAAAAAAAAAAAAAAAAAAACAAGAAAAAAGAAAAAAAACACAACAAAACTTTGCAAAAGAACAATTCATTAAAGTTACTCTGGGGAGTTTGGTAGTAAATTTATTGTTGTTGTTGTTATTGTTGTTGTTGTTCTATGACAATGTATTTATGTATACGGTGTTATGTTACATTGTATAATGTTCATGGGAATTTAGGTCATTGAACATTGAAATCAAGTTAACTTAATTTGTTTTTATTCATTCATTTTGGCTTCAATTTGTAACAAAATTATTGTTTGTACAACAGTAAAATACTTTTATATATATCCGCTTTATTTGAAATGACAGCAAATACCTGCATGTTTTATCAAGTCTACCTTTGAAAAGTCAATTTCCATGGAAACCTAAACAACTGGAATTATCTCAAATTAATTGATATCACCACACAAATGCCCAGAGTGCTGTAAGTCTTTCAATCTTACGAAGACTCAAATAGAAACGGACGGGACCTCAGCTCCTATAATATATTGAAAAAGTTCTATAAGAAGTTAAAATCTCGAGTCGAGAAATAAATTCTTGCTAAATTCAAAAAAACGTGAAAAAAGCTATTAACGCTCGCGGACACTAAAAAATTGAATGAGGTGCAGAAAATGATAGTCTACTTATTTTAAAATTAGTTCGCCATATCCGAACTCTGATCGCATACATGGAAGATCATATTCATAGCATTCACGACAATGTAGATACAAATTTTCAATTGGGATCACATGAATACTATGGCATTCATAAAACATAGGGACAATGGGAGGATCTGCACTCTTTGTAGTGTAGTAGAAATTTGCGAATTTAAAGGCGCTTTAAGTAAATTTGCATATACGCAGAGAAAAAATAAAATAATATTGAAAAACCTACAGAGTCAGTTAATCAATACTTCGGCAAGTCTAATAGTAATAAAAAACCCCACGGTTGTGTAAAGTAAAAAGAAAAATAATTGGCTTTAAAATTTGTATGTTGTAGTATTCATGTGATTCTGAATCACAATTAAAGCGAAAAGCGTTCAAAAGCGTTCGTCCTTGGTCCAAAACATGTCAGTGTGCAAAATTTCATCA
Source organism: Glossina morsitans morsitans (assembly GCA_001077435.1). Taxonomy (NCBI): domain Eukaryota; kingdom Metazoa; phylum Arthropoda; class Insecta; order Diptera; family Glossinidae; genus Glossina; species Glossina morsitans. The sequence continues at coordinate 5,152 of CCAG010015721.1, forward strand.
AATTGAACAAAACAGGACGGACAGGTGGACAGACGAACATGTTTAGGTGCATTCAAAATTTGAAACTGATCAAGAATTTCTATACTTTATAGGATTTTTGAAGCTTGTTTCTGTGCCTCATACAGATATTGAGACAAAAATTGAAATTGATACACTATAACATTGGGTAGGCGTGGTCATTTTTTTTCATTTTTGCAAGCGTTGAAACTTTTGTACATTTATCTGCTGCAATTTTTGAGTAGTCAGCCTTTTGAAAAAAAGAGGTCGGCTTGTCCTTCCACCGATTTGGCCCATTTTCAATGCCAACCTGAATGCCGGAACTTCCAACGTTTCTACCAAATTTGATGTCGATAGCTTTGCTTTTGCGGCCAGAAGAATGTTTATAACAGACGAACGGACGGCCGGTCGGCCAGACGGACATGTTTAAATTGATTTAGAATTTGATGCTGATCAAGAACATATATACGCACTTTGTGAAATCTCTGATGCTTCCTTGTGGGCGTTGCAAACCTTTTGACAAAATGAATATACTGTTCAACCTTTGGTGATTGCAATATCTCAGAATAGAGTGCAAGTGATTAATTGCAAAAATTTCTGTCTTATAAATAAACAATTTACATTTATATGTGTGTGAAAATTTTCGAAATTCTTTAGGTGATGTGAAGGGCAGTAGAGAAAAAATATCTTCCATACTATTTTAGTAAATCAGTTAAGCGAGGAACTGATTGACGATAATTTGTTTTCAATATATTTGCTTGTAGAAGTATTTTGGCAAAAAGAGCAAGGACTGCGGGTGAAACATAAGATTTGTCTGATCAAAGAAGGACTAGTACACCAATGGCGCGCATAAAGTACTAGAGAGAATCGACTCTGCAAACACAAGCATCTTGTCTAGCGAAGTACTTATAGACATATCTTAACATCTTAGTACTACATGTTGCCCCAATTGACGGATAGTGATGAATTTGTCTTTGAGACCTGCAAGGTCGGTCGTATTTATTTAAGGTGGAGCCAATCATTTTTGCAAATATTCATTTGGCCTAAATGTTCGGTTAACAATCAGTTTCCTATTAAAAGTGTTGAATTTAAGAGCTTCTCAGATGTATTTAAAGTCGCCTTCGATATGCTCTTTTAAGAGTTCTGTGACTTCTACAATGTGTCTTTGCCGTATCATATAAAATTGTTATTCATTAACATATTTTTTAAACAAAAAGGAGGAATGTATACGAAATTTCAAAGAAATTCCTTAGATGCTACTATTAGGTCGGGTTATAAGTGACATCCGATGCAGCTAGCTACAGTCTATTATTCATATTTATCCACTATAAGTCACCAAACCAAGGAGACTTTTCTTTTCACTATATAGATGAGAATTCAGTTGGTCTTCTGCCAACAGTTTTATATGGTCCATGTATGTATTTTTCATAACCTCTTAAGCGAAGAGTCAAAAATGGCATATTCGACATGTAATGCTTTGAGGATTTAAATTAAAGGCAGTAACGCTCAGGCGACAGCTGGAAAAATATACAGAGTATACGGTGAAGGATTGACAGCTGATCAGAAATAGGTATGTAAAATTCTGTTCTGGAGATACGAGCTTAAAAGACGAACTAAGAGCGAGGCGCATCCTTCCGACTTTGACGGCAACCTTTTAAAGGCCACATTGGAGCAATATGCACGCCCATCAACAAGGCTGAATACCTCACAATCAACGTTATTCAATGAAAACAATCGAAATTATTTATGTGTCGACCTAATATTTGATAGCAACTCATTGTATTTGAAATGTTTAGTATCCTTCACAAGCTTTGTGTAAACGAAAGATATCTGGGATATGTGTGTGAAATATCAAACCCAATAAATGTTTTCTCTTCATATATATTGCAGTTATATCTACAACAAGCAATGCGAAAAAATGTATAAATAAAATTCATTTGCACGATATAACATTCGCAAACACACACACACACACACACACACACAAAAGATATGCACATTTACTTACGTGTATTTATTTGAATTTCTATGAAAATATGAAAACAAAAACCTTAAGTGTTATATGTCAAAGTCATCCTTTCTCTCTCTCTCTCTCTCTCTCTCAATGCAATGAAACTAATAAATACAACTCTGCAAATTACGAAACCCTATATGCAAATGTCCATCATTACATCTTCCTTTTCAATCCTTAATTACGTTTTTTTTTTGTAAGTATGGTATTGAGAAAGCATTTGAAACTGAAGTTCTCAACTGTATGCAATCTCTCATATATAAATCTATAGATAAATACATAAAATTTTCACTTCCTTCTGGATGCTTCGAGTAGGAATTAAAGGAATAAATAGATGTTTTTAAGCCTTCGGTTCATGCAGCATTTTCGAAATGAAAGGCCTAACAATTAAATTGAATTTTTAATAGATTAAAGATGCTTCAACTTTCTATGTTCAATGTTCTATGCCATAGGAGAAAAATCTAATAAATTTTTATAATATCGCGGCTATTTATTATTTCCAATGCCGGGGCTCAGTCACGCACATCGTAAACAACATAAAAAGAAAACAATCTGTGACCTATGGACCTATGCTTCTATCATTATGAGTCGTTTGAGCTGCGTGCTTCTCCCCCTTTGTACGGATGCCCTATATCGTCAGAAACTTCAAGAGTCCATAAAGTATGCTAGAAGACACACCTGTTCTCAGTTTTAATCATGAACAATAAATTAAAATTTCGAAATATTGCAGACTTTCAAAAAACGGAGCCTGTATCAAAATTTTAAAAACTCCATCCACCTGAGTGGGCAAGTAGGCAAAGAGTCTCGACTAACAACACAGTGGTCGTGGGTACAAATCTCAAGGGCGGTAGAGTTTTCAATAAAGTCGATAATCTTAGATCCTAGTGGTTTAAGGCTTTAGTTTTGGAATTTCTGCTCGGGCTCAATTAATAATAATATAAAAAATCTTTTAAAAATCCGAGCAAAAACCATTCTAATCGATATACAGAGAGCCATGTGTTTTTTTTTCCTTACCAAGAATGGATACTCAAGTTTTTCGCTAACAATTCTGAGCTCTTCAGTAAAGCCGTTTATGGTTACTTCAGCGCTAAAAGTCGGCGCTTATATTTAGAGACTTTGCAGTCCAAGTGAAGTAAAAGAATAAAAGCTCTTTCTCTTTCTACCATCAGATGGAAGTCGAAGGGAACCAAATTCCATGAGTATGATCAATACTTCGACTAAATTTTCTAAGCCATTTTGTCCTGATGAGAAATAGTTCAAGTCAGGTTTTCCTCTGCAAATCAGTGCAAAAGGTTTTAGTATCATTTTCCTGTTTTAGATTAGCCGACTTGAATGATTTTTGGATGCTCTCGGTTAAGCTTGGAGCTGATTCAGCATATATTTTGGGATTTGTCACTTTGTTATATCAAAACTGTCTCAAATCTCTGCTTAACAAAATTTCATTAAAATGCAATGTAAGGAATGTGGAACCACGCCTATTACTATTGTTCAGATCTTCTATATAGTTCATTAAATAAAATCTCTCTCTTGTGTACCCTATGTTTTGACCCCAATTCAAACATGACTACTCCCTAAGGACGTTTTGCTAGATAAGATCTCATGCTCGTATTCAGATCAACTTGTAGAACCTGTAGTCTCAGTTAAATCAAAAGCAGCTAACTAACGATCTTGCAAATCATATCATAAACGTAAAGAAATGAATTGCAATTCTCCAATGCTCCACGAATATGTTCCGATAGAGCAATTTTTTTTTTTAATGTTTGATTCATGCTGTCATCGCCCAAAACCGTTTTCCCTTTGAAAAATTTCCTTTCTTTAAAAAAACTACTTCATCACTGTTTGCACAGTTCGAGTTTACTGCTTCCTTGGTATACTTTTACGATTTAAGAAACCCCAGCAGCCATTCCAAATATAAAGCATCCAACACCTGAATCGGATATAGGCATATTTCTTCTTGGATGTGTCGTATCATATTTATGATAAAAACTTAGCATGCCATGCTCTTCGATAGTGTCTGTAAAAGACATTCATTATAATAAAATGTTTGCATTTCAATTTATATTTCATTTTGTGTTTTTTCAATTTCTTTTTTTCCTATATGATGATTTTACATATATTTTATACATAAATTAATAATTCACCAGAATGTGAATAATTTTTAACTAAAATACGCTTGCAATGAAATTGAAATTGAATTTTTTTTAATATAGAATCAGCAAAGATAGATGTCCTGACTAATGTACATCCTAATCTTTTCGAAATAACTGCAAAAGTTATATATTTTCCGATGCCAGGTGGAAAAAAATTGGAGCAAATTTTTCATCGTTACTTCTTTACTTGGAAGAGTTTGAGCCAAATTTTGGTCGCGTGGCTAAAAACAGCGAATAGATTTCACTTGCCCAAAAAATATTAGACGAAAGCGAATCGGTCAAGCAGGCAAACATTATAGCCGGAATGCATTAATCATACGAGATCAGTAATGAACCCTGCATCATAACAGAAATGATTAAACATTTCATAGTTCTGAACAGGTATAAGTCGCGCTGACATCGAGGTTTTTCTAGTGCATATCTGACGAATTCCGACTTACTCTACGGATCGGACGTTCAAGAAATGCTACTTCCAAAGGGTCAGTTTATTGTTTCACTTTACTGCTGCTTTGCTTTGCTATCAAATTGGATCTCTTCTCCCCACATAGAGGAACCAAAATTTGCTCTGTAATGTGGCAGAAAAATCGTCAAACATACTTATCGGCGGTGCGGGACTATAAACGGCAGTTGAGACTAGCGAAATACATAATAGTTTTTGCTCACTAATGAAAATCTCTATGATTACATCATCATCATCATCATCATCATCGTCATTATCGATGATCCACCAGGTAAGTGAAATTTGTTGATAACGTAACATTTGTTTGTTAGATAAACAAGCCGCCAACTATTTTCTCAAATGCTCAGAGTATAAAGGGATTTATTTAACCATCGTTTCGCTTTAATTTTGCATAAAATTATGCTCAAATAAATAAATGATTTATTTGTTGTTTTCAAAAATCAATCTTTAATTCTTTCCCATCAAATTACATGCATTATATAATGACTGGTTTGTGTATGTGTATGTGCGTGTGTGTGTGTGCGAATGCTTATGCATAAGTTTCTTCTAGTAACTATAAATTTATTATAATAAACTGTAATTAATCAATTTAATAAAGCAAACTTATGTTTATCAAAGCAACTCAAGACGATAAAGACAAAGTTAAAAGTACTTATGTGAACCTATTAATTGCTTATATAAGTCCTTGACGAAGGCTCCAAGTGAAGAAGATATAATAATAAAGGCGTAT
>CCAG010015722.1:0-40954 GCA_001077435.1 Glossina morsitans morsitans
AAATAGGGAGAAGATAATCGAGTAGAAAATAATTTCTTTTTTTTTTTCAATTCAACGAAAAATAATTCATTCTGTGCAAGATAATCCTCAGATTCTTTACTGAACATAACGCACATCTATACTTGGCGTCTATATATAATTGTGTACAAAATACATAAAACTTATCCGAGACATACAACAAAACAAGTAAGTGAGATGAGCGTTTCACTCTCAAGAGGCCCGGAGAGTACCCGGCTTTTAGGGCAAGACGATCTAAGCTACTAATGGCAGCTTTTCTTCGTAATGCTAATAAGTAAATAAGAAAACAAATCTATTTCTGACCATAATGACCTGTGCTCTGCTTTTTGCTCGATCTTTTATCATGCCCTGGCTCCTTTAAGTTGTCTTTCATTTTAATCTAATAAGCACTTCATTTTAAAATACATTCTTCTATGTACGACTTTTGCGTTAAGGGTTGCCACTGATCGAACATTCAATAAATAGATTCCTCTACTAGCATATTGTGCTAGTTTGGTGGAAAGTAGGCTTGACATATATTAAATTCTTCCAAATTTATCTTAAAAAACCAATCGTAGAGATGTTGACATTTTAGAAAAATAAGTAAGCAGCAAATCCCTTATAATTTCATCTTTCTGTTACTTAGCGGTACGTAAATATTTCGGTCGAAGATTTCCACAAGCGGAAGTCTAAGGGAATGTTCCTAACAAAATTGAATTGAAATTCAATCCAAAAAGCAGAGCATAACTGCTGAAGAGACGGAAGCTTAGAAAAACCTCTTGGATAATATTCAATAATCTTTAAAGAGATTACGCCAAGAGTTCAGTAATTGCGAAGAGTCGCTACCATCGAACCGATGTTCGCGGGTTCAAATCTCACTGCTGTTTAACCATATAGAGGAAAACTCAGTCTGTAACGACGTAACTTTTACTCAACACGTAGAGATTCGCTGGTTAGCGTGGCCTTTCAACCCTTTTTCTCCACTTCTTTCTGACGCGCATCACCTTGTTACACGTATAGTGGCAACACCTGATGAATGAAGGCTTATGGCTAAACCGATTTCTATTATCATAAATGATAAATGATTTTGTAGGATCTATGGCCATCTTAGCTTTTATTTAGCGCGCATAGATTGGCTGGTTTGCGTAGACTTTTAATCCTCTTTCTCCACTTCTTTCTGACGCGCATCACCCTGTTATACGTAAAGTGGCAACCTCTGATGAATCAACGGCCACGGCTAAACCGATTCCTATTATTATAAATGATAAATGATTTTGTAGAACCTATGACCATCCTTCACACACTCTTAACCAACCGGGACTTATCGACAATCGATTGAACTATGGAGCATAAGGCACATAGGGAGATTATTAATTCTAAAGCCTTATAATGGCACAGTTGTTCCTCTGTGCTTAAGTAAGTCTTTAAACTTGATAACAAAATGATCCGCCAGTATTATATAGTCATAGAAGTCAAACAAACATAGCTATTTGAAAACTTTCACAGAAAGCTTATTAGCCGAGAATCTCCCTCTCTTAAGGAAATATTTCTATATACTTAAAGTAGGAAATCGAAAGTTTTATTTACTTATGTATTGAGTTATCAAGGGCAAAAAGAAATCTATGCCGTTGCATATAATGTTACTATCTACAAATTTGGATTTCTCACGACGGCAGTATATTGTCTTTTCCTAAAATAAAGTTAGTCTAGATTGGATTTCTGTAGAGTTAATTCAACACTAATCGACATAACGACGTCATTAAGAAATGTTTCGTTAAGAAATACAAATTTTAACCTTATTTCGTAACTTGATATAGAAAAAAAATTTTTTTCTAGTTCGCACGTAAAGAGCGTCAAGAGTGAAACAATTAATTAATTATAACAAGTCTAATAATAATTTATGGTTAACGGTCACCTGCGCTCTATTTAATACGAAGTTCTTAGATATGCAGCTTATTTTGTTCATTTAACTCAATGCAAAAGGAGAAACGATACAAAAATGCTTGTATTACTCTATACTACTATTGTGCGAGTTTTCGTTAATGCATATCCATAAGACTAACATAAGTATTAAAATCAAACTGAACTGAAACAGAACTTAAGTGAACGGCATTCGTTAATAAAGACTGAAATCTAGAAGAAATATATATATATATAAGACTGAAACCGAAGAAAAATTGAAGCGAACGCGACTTTTACACGTAATTAACATAATTGAGCTTTAAATGCAAACAATTTAAATTAAGTCACGAGTTTCTAAATTTTAAATAAATTTAATTGCAAATGTAGTTTAAAATTGAAGAAAACATGCATACATAAGACTCGAAGATTGAAAAAAATAATCCAAATGTTTGCTTAACTTATGCTTAAGTACACACACACGCACACACACACGCACACACACACACACGCGCGCGCGCGCATGTAACGCAAACACCTACAACGGCTTGCGTTCGTATCCACACAAAAATGACGTGTCAGCAATTCTTGAAAGATTTATCTTAGTGTTTGTATCTACATAATATATATATATATATATATATATATACATACTCTATATCGGATATTACTTGGTTGTGTGTGTTGGAACGTCATTGAATAAATTTCAATTTCATTTGCTTGCGTTGATGATGACGACGACAACGACGACGACGACGACGACGACGATGATGACGAGATGCTGATACAGATGATACTGCTGATTGACTGTAAAGCATACTAAGAGACTGACGCGACGACTAACTAACTGGCTGATCAAATGTTGCTGACAGCAAAGGAATGAATGAACGAACGATTGAATGAATGCTATATTTTGACAGCGTAAATCTGTTTTCTTCTTTGCGATATTGTTGTACTTGTTATTGCTGTTGTTGGGTGTGTGTGTGTGTGTGTGTGTGTGTGTGTGTTTTTTTTTTTCGGCTGCAATGGCGTGTTATTAAGCTGACATATCAATGATATATCAATCAGTGATTTGTAGTAAAATTTTCCTTGTTTTAACATAAACGCTCTAAGAGAATAAGGGCATGCAAAATAAATCGTTCCATTTGTAATGCTTACAAATATGACACACACAAACATCACACAATTAAAAGGATGCTATTTAACCAACTTTGCCTGTGGCCGGTCGCTACCATTTAGAAGAGAATTCGTGCTCCTGTATTTTTATCTAATTTCTGTTAGATACGTAAACGTAAGCCAGGAATTTGCCCGCCAGCAGCCCGTGTAGACGACATACGTTTGAACTTCTGGCAATAATAAGTCATAAGCCATAATACGAACACACATCGCAACGCAGACAGGCTTTCTTTTATCAACGAAAAGGTCGAGTTTGGTGCCAAATAGAAAGCATACGCCAGCAGCATCTTTTTCTTTGGTCGAACGACAAAAGAGCAAATTGCTTTTACTGAAGATGAAAAGTAGGCCTGTTTTGCGAGTCCCAGGGGTAAAAATTCATGAGCATCATCCAAATCGACTGCGAGATTGTATCGCTTTGGCAGGAAGACAATACTTTGCATTTGGTGGAACCAGAAAAGTCTGGTCTGTTATCAGCTGATAAAATAGTTAGCCCCAAACATTTATTCGGCTTGAACCACAAAAAGGCATGAAATGTCAAAAAAGGCAACGTAAGCTCTTTTTTTTACACGACATTAGTTCATCCATCTTTACCGGAAACCGATTTGTGATAGGTTGCAAGCACTCAACTAGGAAAGTTACTAATCTAATCAATATAATCTAATCAATGTACCTGACAGAGGCCGAAAAGTTTGCAACTTATGCGTGGAGAGAACTTTCAGTCTAAAATAAGGTGGGGATAATCATTTTTTGACTAGACTTCTCTCTCGAAGTTCTCTTCTGGAGAGGAAAAGTTATTCAACCTTTTTTCGAAAGCATAACTTTATCTTACGACTTTCATCGATTATAATTTAAATACCGCGCAAGAGTAGTTTAGAAATTGAAATTAAACGCTTTTTTCTCTACTGCTACAAGCGAAACCGTTTTGGGCCGTTATTATCTAAAAGCGAACGTATGGCGTACAGTATATAAATAGGTTCACCGTCAAATCGTATAAGTTATGTTTATATGCAAAATGTATCATACGATCGATATACTCAATAGCAGATCGATATCGGCTTTAAATAGTGCGCATAAGCGCTAATGCGAGATGTTAAAAAAGTTCGTCTTAAGCCATATAACTGTTTTCTTCCTTGCAAGTTTGGTTTGTTTTTTTTTTTGATCTCCGACTAATTCTCTTTCTCTTTTGTTTGTGTCTGCCGTTTTTTTTTTTTTGATTTTTTTTTTCTTAAACATAATTTCAGATTGATTTGTTTTATGGTGCATTTGACAGATTTAGCTGAACATATCAAGAAAAACGAAACAAAAAAAAAAGAAAAGAATTTTACCCTTGAAAAAATACACCAAACGACAGAATAATGTCGTCAACAGAAAGTGAAGTGAGTTGTTTTATTTACTTTACTGCGAACATATATATACACACATGTGTGTATACAGAATTGTATTTTTTCAAAATGTTTACAACATATTTATATGTATTGGTTTTTATTAAATTCCAGAAAATATACAAGAAAATCTATATCAAAGCCAATGAAGTCCCTGCATTCCTGGTAGACAGATTATCAATTGTGGCCATATTTTGTGTGTTATTGACTATTAGCTCACGGTTAAATAATTAACCGGTTCACCGTTTAGCCACCACTATAAGAGTCAATCAATCACACAAACTGTTCATTATAACCGCAAGGTATGTAAAATGTTTTCTCTAGTTTAAGAATATAGTTTTTCTTCATTTTGTTTTTCCATTTTCTTATATGGGTTTTTGCAAGATAAGCACGTGCCTCTGGTAGAGCTGTAGTAGTAGTAATAGTAGCAGTAGTAGTGGTAGTAGTAGTAGTTCGTTTCTAAATAATAATTAGAAAACAATTCTCTGGTCTATAATTTGTGTAACTCTAAGCTATAGCAACATTTATGAATTTTTATAGCTCAATTACTAAAGGCGGTAGAGCGACGATTATATACGCTCAGTATGTTTGTAAATGTATTGCAAACATATGAAGAAAAACTTATCTTAATTCAATGGCTCTGGGCTGAAATTGCATTTCTTTTTATATCATTAAGACAATATATGCTGTGTTAGTAACTGAATAAAAACAATGCATACAGTGACCGACTTAGAAGACTTTAACTACCGAGTTACAACTTATACCGGATTAACAAGACTTTGTAAAATGGAAAAAAAAGGACTCTACTTTGTTTTTTCTTTTTCGCTTTCGTAATTACATCCTACAATGTCGGCAATAAGCATCGATCGTACTGGATCCTGTAAAGTGTATGCGTCATTGATAGGCTTGAGAATTCAATGTTATCTTGCTCTTATCTTAATGCTCGCTTACAAGCAATTATATGAAGATGGAATCGTAAAAAAAGTAAAGCTACTGTGTTTGCTTTAACTTTTACAGTTAAAGTTTTTAATGACTCACTTTCTAAGGCAATAATGGTTTGGTGTAATTTCTATTGCAGTATTGCAGTAGCATCCATTCATTGCTGCTGCTGCTGCTGAAACGAATTGCTTAAGCATAAACGAAACGCTGCAGTGAAACACCCTGTCTCAGCTTGTAATACCGTTCTTAATTTTTTCTCTTTTAAGGAAAATTACATTTAATGCTTTCAATACAATATTATAATGCCTTCACATTTAATTATAAAGAATTAAGTATTTAAACATCTGACAAATTACTTCTTTAGTCACACCTTTGTCAGTTATTAAGTTTTTTGTTAAGATTTTGCAACAGATGTTGAATATTGAATCGAGTTGCTTTTTTCAGGGTCATTGAATGTTTTCTTATGCTTTTGTTCGCACGAAGTTGTTGTTTACCCTTCAAAATATATGCAAAGAGTAAGTTTGCTTAACAGTTATATAAGTTCTCGTCAACTTGCAGCAACATTACGCTTCAAATTTTTTATTTTAATATATCAGCATAATAGTCAAATATTTCTCCCCTTTGGTATACATACCATGGAAAACATTTTTTCAATAAACCAACACCCTCCCCCCCTCCTTTATGCTATACGTCATGGAAAATAGTTTCTTAATTCATATAACGAATTTTAGAATATAAAAGAAAAAAAAATTCAAGTCATCTCTCAAGATCGGACTCCAATTTAATATATCAGTGCACTTGAGACACAAGTGAATCGATAACGTTCTCATGCCTATCCTTGAAAACTAAATATATCTCGGAATTATTTTAGCACAGAGCTGTGCGTCGTTCGTCTCCCAAAAACTTACTTTAACTCAAATGCTCGCACTTAATACCCACAGATTAGTTTTGAAGTTAGGCACGACCTAACCACTCGGAGAAAACCGTATTGCCTGCAAGGCAAAGCAAAATTGTGATCTAAAGCGTTGTACAGATATATCGCGTATGAACTTGAAAAGTAAATCTAGAAATGATTGCGATCGGCTATCTGCTACGTCTATGAAGATAATATGTTTTCCTTTGAAGAGATACATATGAGTCCGAGGAATTGTAAAGAAATTAAAGGGTTTCATTTGTTTTACTTGTGCATTGTAGTGAAAACACAATAAAGATTCCCTTGAATTGATATTTATTATAATTCTCTTGTTTGATTTGTATTCTCACTTTTAGTCTGACTTTTATTTTGACTCATTAATTCCTACTTTAATTCTGACTCAACTGAACTGTGGTCAGTAACTTATATAATAAATTATTATGCTAGCTTAAGGCAAATAGTGGAACTAAACTAGGTTATTACTAAAATTACATGTAATGTGGGTTATAACTAAAGTAAATTATCTTAATTAGGTTATAGTTAGATTTACATTGTGGAAATATAAGAAAGTGCATACTTAGCATGAGTGATTAATAAAGTAAGTAAGTCAAAGTAAGTCGATGAATCGATAATGCTACAACATGTAGCGGTTGCGGTAGTGTTACTAGATTTATCATTAGTTCGTTATATTTTTCAATATCTAAGTCATGTGACGCATATATACTTGATCAGAGTCGGTTATGTCAGCTTTGTATGTACATTTGTTTGATCGCTCACAGTCAGCAACATCACGCTGTAAATGGTTAACGCGCGGTAAGAGGTTAACTCATGTGTTCGAGGCAAATACCGCCACTCAGTCAGTCGACAGGCAATTGATATGAATGTGAATCAAAACATTTTGCAAAACCTTGGCAAAGTCCTTCAAAACGGCCTTCATCCGCCTACATTGACTCTTACCTCAAAATTTGGTTTGCAATTATCGTATAATCGCTATAAATGAAGAAAACATTTCGATGACTTCATACACCTTCTATACATTTTTTTTTTTATAATTTATTTTTATAGAAAAGTTAATCAAAAATTTTTAATTTTTTAGTATACTTATGATCATCTTTAACTTAAACATCGCGAAAGATGGCCCTATAAGAAAGGAGTTAGGCTTCGAATGTCAACTTTGTTAAATGAAGGTTCAATGGAAGACTTGAACTAAACTAACAATTTGGCAAAAAGCAAGCAATGTTTTGCCCGCAGACAAAGTAATATTCCATTTTAAAAACTACAAGGACAAGGATATATTCCATGTTTGCTTGAGACGTTCAAAAAAAAACAAAATAGGTTTTTTTTCTTTTTATATAAATGATTGCATCGCATTTCCAATATATCGTAGCTGAGTCAGTTTTCTTCAACTACTATTGTAGCGTGTTACTAATGAGCATATATAAAAAAAAGAAATTTTCGAAAATACTTTCCTCTCTTTAAGCTACTAATGACCAACAGCTCGGTTCGTTTAGTAAAATATTTTCAAAAAAAAAGTTACAATTTTATGCCTTCCATGCGGCAAAGAAACTTATTCTCCAAGTGAACTTAAAAAACAAGAATTGATCCTTTTTCCAATTTTCATATTTTCATTTCTCTTCTTTATTTTCCCCCTGTATAATTATTTATTTAATACTATTTTTGGGCAAAACAACAACAACAACAACAACAGCAAAAAAGAAAAACTTATACCCCAAAGAAAGGTCTAGAAAAGTTTTTTTAGCAACATTTTTTACATACGTACTTAAATATGCCGAACGTATGTGCGAAGACCACACACAGCAATATTTAAAGAAAACCCCAAACTTCAAACAATACTTTATATCTAACTTTTTAACTCGATTGCCTTGTTACAAAATAAATTTTTAAACACCGATAACAAGAATAAAAAGTTTTTCTTTGTAAAACATATATCTCTGTAGAGAGATGCATTGAAATGTGTGTAAACATACACACAGATACATATGGGGACACGTATAAGAAATTGATATAATTTAACAAAAGTTTGTAACAGCACGAAATAAAGCTTGAAAATCTTTTAAAGTGATTTCACTTTACTTTAATTTCTATAACTAACGTTAGAAATGCTTAAGAATTTTATCCGTATTACTATAATACTAGATTAGGGATTATATAAGTAAAAAAAAACAAAAAAAACAAAATACAAATTTAATCAATACTAAGCATTGCAAGTACATATGCCCCCGATTTAATCGTAGCGTGAAAAGAATGCTGTGTGGGAGAAAAGCTTTCCCTCTAATTTAATAGATACAACATATGCATAAAATGGAAAACTTGTGTATATATTGTGAGGGCTATATTTGCCCCAAACCTGGTGCTGGGGTAGCTCAGCGGCTACAGGTTTTGTTTCACAAAAAATTTCTTCGTTTACCTTGGGTTTCTACGTTTCTGTTCTCCTGTTGATCATCGCTGCAGCAAAGTCAAATACTTGCAGTTTTCTTTTGCTTTTTGATTTTTCTCAATTCGAGATTTTTTTATATTTTTCAAAAAAAGTTCACTTTTGCTAATCTAAAAACCTAGCATCACCATTATTGTAACCACCAAACCGCAGACCAAAACGTCTACTCTCTCGCTCGCCCCAACTAACTTAATTAACTTACTCTAGCACTCACACTTCAAAACTTCTCTTTATTTAATCCTAGTTCCCTTGGCCTAACTAACTCTAGCATTCCTCTCAGAGACGAAGAACCTGTGAGGCCAAAAGGAGGGACGACTTTGGTTCCTTACAATATATTTCGGATCATGAAACTCATTGTTCACAACTAATTTATAGAAATTCATCATTAATATAATTACACACATATATATATATATGTATTATTATTATTAAACTATGTGAGGACAATTGATCAAAAATAGTGAAACAGTGGTCCTAAAAGAATTTTTTGATATATTTCAAACAGTTTTATAATAGCCTGGTTCGTATTGCAATTGTATAGAGCCCTGCCTTGTTCTTCTTATACGGTATACATCAAGTCTATACAATCTCTATTGTTCGCATTGCGTGGACTTGTTGGGATTCACTGTTGCCTTTTTCTCCATAATCACTTAAAATTCATAGATCTGCCTCATCCAAAATTCAGAAGATATCTCAATGATGTTAAATTCGTATATAGATTTTTCTGAGATTTCATAGACTCATTAACTTTGTCAAACGAATTCAGTCATTACGAGTCATTTAATCCGCCTCGCCGTGGCGGTGAAAATTATAATGGGTGCTCTTCACTTATCGGCCCTTCTGACTCCATTACATTTATCAAAATGACTGTTCTTCAGAAAGCTCACAATTTAACCGAAAAGCTAGAGTTGATAGATATGTATATATATATCAGCTGCTGGACCATTAATGGTGATGACAGGTACACGAATCCATCCAATAAATCTCTATCATGCCGTATTATTTGCTATTTAATCATTGTAGCATACGTCGACACATTGTGTAGCGAAGTACAATTTCTAGTCTGTCATCGTCTGTTCTAAATCGAACCTGAGTTTTGCCGGTTGCACGCTGAACGCCCTGCGCACTGAACAACGCGATGCAAATACAAACGTATTTCGACAATTTCTTTAAATATTGCGAATAGTTTTAGCGAATTGTATTATTTATGGTGGCTGAGTCGATAGACAAGTGGCCGTTAATAATCTTAACGCCGAGTTCAAAGTTTGTCGCAAAGATAATCTGATCTATTACATAATAGTGAATTAAAAAGATTCTCTATAATATCGAAAAATCGCATAAAAAACAAGTAAAAACAAATAGTGGGACGCGGCCCACTGTTAAATACCCTACCTTCGTTCGATTTAGTTACTCGAAAAACGACTTTTGAAAACAAGACTTTATGTAGAGAGAGAGTGACTGCAAAAGTGTTCCGATCCGAACAAGACGGACAGAGGGACATGAGTCTAAACCGATCGATATAATAAAAAATGGATTATCTCAAGTTTTTCTGGATGTTACATGCATACACGTAAACTTAATATACCCTTGCACCACAAACGGTATAAGGCATAGTAATGAAGGGATTGGAAGGGGGATCAAATTATAGCCACAAAGCTGTATCATGCATATTTTAAATGTATACTGGACAGAAGTGCCAAAAGCAATTGAAGAATACGTTTATTACATTGCGCGCTACCTTTACACACGTGTACGTATAGAGACATTAAATCCTTTTAGTCCTAAGCAGAAAAGAAAAGAAGCAAGCTTTAGATTTTGTAAAGAAAGACATTTATAATAAGAAGGTTCAGCATTGTAGAAACAGTACTTTTCTGAAGCCATCTCACGATCCTCCCTCTCAACCATGAAAGGAATCTTATGCCGCGATCGGTGATTGATTATAACAAAAATGAATTTTCTTTATAACTTATTTCGAAGTCTTAACACTGACGGCATTACCACTGCATATTTTCCCTATTGTGCCTATTAACAAATCCCGGGGCTTGCAACTCAACTGTTAAGCTTCCTCTAAATCAAATCCGAAATCTTTGTACAAAAAGTACAAACTCTTCTCCTGTGTTTGTAAGGCGTTCAGCAGCAGGAAACTTTCCTGCCATCAATCTATTGATCCATCGGAACTTCACGCTACAAAGATTCACACCGACTACTTAATGTTGTTACTCTTCAAGTGCGAATTAGGAGTAAACAAAATTGATCTTAAAATTAATTTCAATATTTTATTATGTTATGATTATCAAAAGTAAGTTTCCGGTTTCGTTTAAGTACAAATAACAAATTGCCAAATATAACGAATATTGTCGTAGGATGATGTAAATTAAATTAATTCGTTGTTGTCGGACTGTCGAGAGGCAATCAATATAGTGATACTACATCACATTCTAAGTCACATATGCCTGCATAATGTATGCATAATGTTTGACAACAGGAGGTTCACCTAACCACATAAAATATATATATGTATTTATATGCATGTATAATAAATAAAGAATAAATTTTGATCGCGTAAATATTCGAAATAAAAATAATAATAATTGCATAATCTATGTAGAAGATATGTGGGTTAAATCTTGATGGATAAAGAATGAAAAGGCTTAGAAGACAACGAAAGCACAACAAAGAACATTTCAATCGTTGCATATCAAGAGTGTGCTTAACCGACAATTTTTTTTTTTTTTTTGTATGATTTTGTATTTTTAATTTTTATTTAATTCTTATTTAAGCCAACATCAGATCAGCGACAACAACAACATATTAATAAGCAGATTTTTTGCCAAACAAAAAAAAAAAATTGATCAACAATCACTTACTCGCCAGTTGCAAACCTTCAAAGTAAACAACATTTTCGCAACCATCGTCAACCGCACTTTGCTTCTTACTAACAACGTAAAGATACTTCTGCCTCAGTCCGAAATTATAATTCACATTTTGCAAGCACTTTGAAGAGTAATGAAGGATTGTATCACTTTTGCGTTTGTTTGTTTTCTATGATAACGTCTGACAATTGTTTTGCATATGCAGGCAAATTTAATATCTCTTATGTTATTTTATTAATTAAATAAATAAAAATATGATTTTTATTGCGATTTTTAGCACAAGTCTTTCATTATTCAAAAAATAATATAAAAATAATTTATGACGTTTTGATCAAAAAAAAAAAAAGAGACATTTTAATATTTTCAAGTGTACGTGTAAATCATATTTTCGGACACAAGTCCTGGAAGTCTGTTTTTATTAGCAAATTATCAACCAAGTGTTTGGAACACAAAAACTTTGTACACATTTACCAGTAACTTAATTATAATATAAGGAGATAATGGAATGACCTGACGAATTTTATTTAGTATCAACTGTGTTCATATCTTAGTAGTACGCGAGATTTTTATATTCTGTTTCTAAAAGGCTTATGTATGCTACGATTTCTACACAAAGGGAAAGCAACGTTTTTTAAATAAAACGTAAGTGAAACTTTTAGTTCTTTGGAAGACGTTGAGGCTGTTCACGTTGTATGTGCGTATGTGCATATGTGCGACAAACACACGTTACGGATGTCACTATCAATGTTTTATTGGCCTCTATGTGATTTCAAAAATCGAAGAGACAGACCGAGAGAGAGAGAGAGAGAGAGAGAGAGAGAGGTGATCATATGATGGATGCCAATGTAAATACTACTGATCAACTCTGCTTTGCATTTCTTCAAAATTTCAAGAGCACGAAATCCTCCTTACGGTGCTTTACTGGGTTTAAATATATTTCACTTGCGTTCCCGTCTCAAAAGCCTTATAGAACGTCACACAACCCATTGTCTTCTCTGTAGTTGACTGTACTTCAAATTCAATAGTTTTTCCTGAGTTGAGAAGATACTCCTCTATTCCCAATCCCCCCCCCCCTCCCTCCACCCCCACCTCCTGCAATAAAAACGATTTTCTTCTCCTAGTGCTCCGACATTAGAAAAACTTTCTTCGCTTGGAAATCTCTCGAGATTTCCATACACAATCAGAATGTTTATATATATATATATATATACATATTTATAATAAAAATAACATCGCTTTGTCATATGCATAAACTGCTCGCTTGATTCAAAAATGATGTACGCCATTGTTTCTGGAACGCGGTCTTTATCTTTCGGGCAAATTAAGTTTTTGGTTAAATCGCTTTAGGTTTCCTTCAGCTTACATTATGAAGATACTTGTGTCGTTATATGCTCTTTGTTGTGTTATTTTGTTATCTTTTCTTTTTCGTTTAATAGCTTTATTAGATTGGAATAGCCATTGAAAAACTAACAAGCGTAAGTTATATAAAATTTACAAAGAAAATTATTATCATTATTATCACGATTAATTGCTAGCTGGCACTAGCTGTAGTTACTATTATTATTCTTATGGTTAGATAGCGCAGTGATGATAGAAGAAAAAAAAAACAAATTTTGAAAGAAAGTTGGGAAAAAGGAAAAAAAAAAACTTGAATGTCTGTTTTTGAAGTTGGCGGTTTTTCATTTTTTCTCCTTTTTTTTTTCTTTTTTTTTCCCTTTTTACTATCAATTATGTGTGCAAGCACTGACGACATAATATACTCACTCAAATATGCACATTCAGACGTATAGACGAGACAAGATATAGCAAAATAAAAGGAGAAGAACAAGAGAGGAGAAATAAAAACGAAGAAACTTCAAAGAAGTTGTTAACAACAGTTAGATAGACGACTATCTATCTAAAAGATTATATAACTTTATCTATTTAATGTTACGCTTCATATGATTACAATGTCAACTTGAGACTTGAGTTGCTAGCTAGCTACAGTCACGGCGGTGATAGTGACATTGACAATGTTCGAGTAACAGAGAATAATAATAATAATAATAATAATAATAATAACAATAGTGATGGATGGATGTACGTACCTTGGCTTTTTGATGAGAATAACATTCAAAAGAAAGCATAAAGCACTTGAATATACTGCAATATCTAATAATTATTGCACTTACATTTTATTGCATTTATATTCTTTATTTTCGTTAACAAAAAAAAAAACAAATTGATTTCTCTCCGAAAGTGATTTAAATGATTGATCTGTAACCTATATAAGAAGCTCTCTGAGTTACATGTGAGAGTCCCTTGGCAATTAGATATCAAATAATTGTTTGTTTAATTGAATTTAGCTTTCAAAAGAGTTCGTTATGAGTCTAAGGGGGGCCCTCTTTAAACCAAATCATTGATACTCACATTTATTAGACCACACCTTAACTTTGGATCAAACCTTCAATGTGCATCACTTTGACTAAATATAGACAAATAATATTTTTTTTGCTCATTGCGAAATTATCAATTGGACTGAGCATTCGGAACATTTCTACATTTTTCAATCTATCGCACAGCTGTTTGGCCCAACCTAAGATCATTATAATATTTGCTTGCGAGCCAGGGTTGCAATGTTCATATAAAATAACGTACCCTTCAAAGATCGATAGAAGTGAGTTAAATTAAGTCAAACCTCTGCTCCATACTGACTACTGCACTTTAAAACGGGATTTTACAGGTCATTTCAACTCATTTTCAAATCAATTTAAGCTTTTTCCATGAGCGAAGAATTGAAAAATTACCTTAACGAATATTGTAAGCTGAGGTGTCATCTTTTAAGCACATGTTCGTTTAAGAAAACAAGGTAAGTGTTGCCCGATGTATAAGCATCAGCACCATCTAACGGCAAGAAACCGGGGAAAAGTTTTATATCCCCTTTATTTTTAAAGCTCACACAACAAAACATAAACTGCGGTTATAGCATCAAGCCGTAGCATCTATTAGATTATACGCTGAAAGGAAATCTCCATTATGCTACTAAGTGTCTGAAAATTTGACAAAAAGTATTTTCAATGAGGTTCGTAAACATCTAGCACCGATTTTGTATATAAAATCGATCCTAAAAAGAAAAGCACGAGAGTAGACGGATAGATACATGAACTATGGGGATGGGTCGGCGAAAGTATTTAAAACGATCCAATGCACAGCCAAAACCACGATAGAACCGGCGCATAAAAGTGCGGACAAAAGAAAGTACGAATAATTCAAAAAGCCGACGAATGGAAACACAGACAAATGAAAATTTTGAGCAATTAATTAGCGGATAGATAAGAAAAAATAAACGAACGGTGGGATGGACCGATAAAATACCTACCCTGAGAGGGCTGACGGACAACACAAACAAGAGACGGTGGAAATAGGGCCATCGATAAACATTCGGATTGATAAAAATGCGAACTAATGAAAAGGCAGAATGCTGAAAAGGTACACAAATGAAAAGGTGTGCGAATGGAAACAAAAATTATTGAACAGATCAACTACATAAATGAATGGACGGACGCTTCAAGCACCCGCCTAGCTAGCTGTGTAGATGGAAGAGAAAATGCATTTAGGAATAGATACGTAGAAGAAAAGGCAAACGACGGAAAGACAGATGCACGAGTACGGGTGAAAATACAACCTTACCAAACTCGAACACATATGTATATATAGAATATAAATGAAAAACGTTGTACGTTGCAAACGGAAGAGGAAAACGTGCATACCCGCATTTTCGAATAGTGTAGACAAAGGCACCACAAGCAGCCCACCAATTTAAAAGTTGCCAGTGTTACGCAAAATTCAACTCAACATGAAGTCTTCAATATTAAAATTTCTCGAAAAAAACAAAAAAAAAAAATAACCTCGAAGAAGTGCAAAAACACAAACCCATGATGCGTGCAAAGCGTGCATTGCATTGCAAAAAAAAAAAGAAAAGATAAATTGAATTTAATCTACTTCTGTGGGTTTCATTAAAAAAGCAAAAAGAGAGAAATTTAATAATTCTCTTCCTTGTTCTTATTTACGTACGTATTAAGTGCGAGAAAGAAAATGTTAAATATGTACATAGACGTATTTATTAAAATGAAATTTCTTGTAATGAAATTAAAAAAAGATTCTTTCTCACATCTTTCATCAGCATAACAGTCAAGCAATATGCTAAAGTTGTTGTTAGTCCCCCCCCCCATGAAAGGCCATCGAAAATTTTTTGTCATATATTCCCGCATATATTTATTTTCTTAAAAAATGTTTAGCTCTTCATCTCTAGTCTCTAGTCTCTAGTCTCTTCATCTTTGCGGAATGGCTCCGTATGGCTCAGCAATTTTAAGCCCCTGGTCGCGAATGGAGAGCGAGCTCTGAATAGACACAAAGTGTCTTACAAATATTTTTTACTTTGAAAATATGAAGACACAAATGACTGTTACACGGATATGAATAGCAGCTGGTTTAGTCCTGGTGAAGGCCTTCAAAGTTATCCAAAATTGCCTTTGAAGCAATTGTTCTGTTCTGTTCTTCTTCGCTTATTTATTTTTACTTATCCATCCATTTATTCAAATGATTTCTCTCCGTCATACATATACACTCATGTTCATGAAGATGTATTAAATTTGGTTTTAATATCTTTTAAAAAGTTGATAATTGTTAAATCATTAGCCAGCCGCAGCCGTAGCCGCAGCCATCAGTGGTTCTAAAGCAGCAGAAAAAACTTTTTAAATGACAAATTTTTCTGTTGAAAAAGTTTCACAAATTCTTTTTTTTTTTTTTTTTTTGCTCTCTCACTACTACTCACATAAAGCAAACAAAGAAAAAAAATAATAATAATAAGAAGAAGATATGAGAAAATGTTTTAGAACTGTAGGCAAATATACCTGAGAATATGTAAATAGCGAAACTTTTCTGTCTAAGCACATATTTCTGTCTGCAAAGAGATACCTTTTTAAAATGATTACAAAATTTCTGTTTCTTTAAAAAGTTCCTTGTTTTTAAGATTTCATATTTTATTTTATTTATTTATTTTTTTTCTCTCATTCGTTACGTTTTTCGTTTCCTTTTTCGCATTAACTTTTTCATGTGCACTTTCATGTCCATTAACTTATCTAATAAAAGTAAAATATTTTTTCATATTTATTGATCAAAATGATTTTTGTAAACGCGATCGAATGGTAATGGTATGTTAACTTTTTGGTTCTGGTTGCCCAGGCTAGAGAAGGAAGAAACTCTTCAAGCTTTATAGCTTGTTAACGTGATGTTGTTGTAATGTTGAAAATTTTAAATCCGTATAGAAACTTAGCAGATATACATTTCCGATTGAATGCCAATCACAGGGATCGGGAGAGAAGTATAAAAGATAACCAGTTGCTCGTAAGCCGAGTAATGGTTAACATAATTATCTTCAGTTGAATATCAATTAGAGATCAGATATGTGTGCACGTGTACAAATGTAGAAGGTATTTTCATTCCTATCCCCTAGTAGAAGGTATTCTCATTCCTAGTCCCTATTATACTCGAATTTTGCGTGAAAGTTGGCAAAGAAAATTGAATCTTAACCTTGAAGCTTTACCCTGGGATAGAATTTCGTTCAGAGATAAATCAGCCGGGAAATGAAAAATATACTCATGTATGTATAACACAATTCCGAATGACTTAGGTAGGGATTTGCTGTCTATTGTTACCCAGAATCAAATGAATCCCAATTGACTTATCACTATTGGCTCGTAATTAAGGAAATGCTCTGACTATCAGGATGGGTGTTGAAAATTCACTCTAAAGTTAATTTCCACTTTTTTTACATTTTTGTAAATAAATTTCTTATGCTCTATTTTTGAAAGTATTTTATAAATGTTCAAAACTTTTTATTAAAAAAATATTTTTTATATTTCCTTTCTCTATATATATAAATAAAACTTTCTTAATAAAATTTACTAAGACGGACGTCGATACAACATAATACAAAGAAAATATTTATGCCTTTTTTTTCAATCGCATATTTTTAATTTATTCAACAGCTAAAAAAAAGTTAAATTCATTGTAGAGCACGTTCTACATATAAAAATCACAAGTTTCTTTCTTATACGGTAAGGCATTTATTTATCGAAATTATTATGAGATGAAAAGGCTTCGAAAACGCTGGAACGAACTTGCTTTGCTTGATTTGCTGCACAAATCTTCTAAAGTAAAATTGGAAGTTTTCAAAATTTTAAATAATTAAAGATGGTCCGTCCGTCGTATGACGACTTATCCTATACAGAATGTTAAAGTTAATGGAGAGCAACTTTGGTTCAACTTTCGTTGAAAATTCCTGCAATTTCATCTGAGGCTTATTGATATGATATGAAAATAGTTTCAAATAATGTACGTCCATAGGTATGTAAATATTTAGCACCCACATAAGGCTGTTAATGAAGAAACTTTTATAATAATCTTGAAAGCAAGAAAACCGCAATAGTAATGAGTATCTTCAGCAAGACATTTTCTTGATCATGTAGGGTGAAAAGATGGGGTAAGGAACAACGAATGAGATGAATTTCATACTACCAGACTATACGCATTTACGATTTTACGCTGCGGTAAATGACAGTCGTTGTGAAACTTATCTTACGTAAGCTTTTAAAGAGGTTGAAACACGGGATAGGGTTTTTCTTAGTTTTCATTTATATTTTCTTTTTTCTTAACATAACCTCAATTCTAGTACTAGTGTGATCAAAGTTAACAACCAATAGAAGCTTCGTCAGGCCTTCGAAGCCTTTTACAGCCCTTTAAAAGGTTATAAACAAGGACACCTAGCTTATGTGACCTAATAGGAGGTAGGAGGCCTTAGTAAACAAAATCTCACAAAAGAACTTGTTTTGGAATCTTTAATATATATATATATATATATAAACTCAAACGTATATCAGTTATTTGGTTTTTTTTTGTTTTTTGGACGTTGCGTTAGGATGGATTAAGAAAAAGAGAGCAAGTTAACACTGCTCTAGAGAAGGAGAGGACTCCTCAAAAATGACTGAAAAAGTCAGCAAAAGTTATTCGACACGAAATACTTAGCGAAACATTTACTTGAAAGCTCTAAGATATGGGTAAAGAAAATAGTTCCAATGGACTTAAAGAGAACATTAGGCTTCACTACCAACCGAATACAATCTTTTTCTCATTCTTGTTAAAGTTTAACAGCTGAATATTAAAGTCTCGCCATAGAAGCTTTCATGCAAATGTCTTCTTACCCTTTAAATGCCAAACGCTATCAGAAAAATAATCTTTTTTTATTAATGCAATAAATGTGCGAAAGACTGAAGGATGAAAAATGTATAGAGAAAAAAATTTAATTACAAATACACATTAAAAGAAGAAACAAAAAAAAAAAAACAAAAAAATTATTATATCGCCAGGGTTTGATTACATTTCATTAAAAGAAAGAAAGCATAAAAAGCAAGTGCGGAAAGAAAGAGAAAAATCTATCAAATTTTGTAAGAGAAAGCAACGAAGATTGCCATGGTCGATCAATTTCTTGCTGTACTTTAATATAAATTAAAACAGACATTATATGTGAGGCGAAGTCTTTATTGAATCTTTAAAAAATGACGTTCAAGAATCCCTTGTGGTTTCCTGTTAAGGCATTAACCACCTTTTTGGAAAAGATTTTACACATTTTGATATATAGATTTAAATCGCCTTAAAACGATATGATATATGTAGATATGGCTACCTACCAATCACCACTCACCCATCAAACCTAACTGCAAATCTTAGTAAAGTTCAGGCAAAGAATTTCGTATTCATCCTCGAACCCTTTCTATTCAGCGCAGTGAACTATCTGTTGTTGTTGATTTGTGCTGAACACTAGAAGAAGAACAAGAAGAAAGTTACGCGTTTTATAAGTATTTCTCTTTGTTAGCGATTTAACATCTGATAGTTGCATCGGATTGTAGAATAGGGAAACACCCCTAAGGTATTTTACACGTTTTGAGCTGCAAGTAACGCAAGGTGCATGGACTGCGCATTATTAGAATGGCTTTGAATTTTTTTTTATCCACAATGCTTTTTAAGGTACTATGTAGTTCTGTTGGCCGTGTGGTCACAGGGTGCACATTTAGTCAATTCCTGTTTTTATTATCGTGAAACACTAGCAAGCCGCTAATATAGACTCGATACTAGACCGATATAAAAAAGCTTTTTATAATCAAAATTTCGCGTGAGGTGGGGGGTAGAATTTTTATTGTTTTCTATAATTAAATTTAGACAGTTTATGAAAAATGGATTAGCTGATCCAACGACAGGTGGACTCCATATCTACATGGAGTCTGTCATGTCTGTCAGCAAATCAATTGTGAGATACACTTTGGTTAAACACGATAAAGACTTTAATGTACCCGAGTTGTTAGAGATATTATGATGCGAATCAGTTTGGCGCCTCCTTCCTTCCTCAATAATCCCTCCCCCTTCGTACTCCCTGCCTAGTCAGGTGTATAATGGTTCAGTAGAAGTTTCATGAAAAAGTTGAATTACTTAAGAAAGGAAATCAAACAACTCTGTCTCTTAGCTCTCCGCTTGTACCTCGGTCCAAAAAATGAAAATGCTCCATGCACGTAGTAGGCCATCCAAATAGAAGGATAGTTTTTAATTCGAGTAAGCGAACAGATTCGCGACAAAATGGAAAAGATAGTGAGTGACCTTGCAATGAAAATCAAGAAAGTAAGGGGAACAACGAAATTTGTTTTATAAGCAGCACATGCAAATAGGTAAAGGATTGCCACTACCATGACTTTCGGTCAATTAGTGCTTCCTAGAGAGATAATGCGTCTGCTTTTTCTACCCGAGAATGGCGACAGGTTTGCAGTCCTGCATGCAAATTGTCCTCATATGCCTCGAAAGAAAAAAAAAATTAAAATGCTGAACACTCTTCTCTCACTATTACTTCATCTCAATGAAAAATATGTATTGTGTTTATATTAAAAATACTTTTTATTCTAAGTTTTTTAACTATTTTAAATCGTTAAATGTATATTTGAAGAAACGCTGGTAGAAGAACTTTTTAACTTTTCCTTTTTTTTTTTGGTTTTTTTTTTTTGTTTAAATTTAATTTTCTTTTCTAAAAAGTTCTTTGAAAAGCGCGGCATAAAAACGAATTTCGTAAAGAAACTTTGCCAGAAAGTCATTCAAGTATAAGAAGTAAAACAGAAGTGACGCTGTCGCGCTTTTGATAAAGAAAAACTCTTCCTTTTTTTTTTTTTGCCTTTTATTTTTTCTACATTATAGCTCATTGAAGTAAAGTAGAGGCAAAAAACAAAAAAAAAGAAAAAGAAAAAGACGTTTAACTTATATAATAAGGCACTCGAAATACCGCAACAACAACTAAAAGTAAGTTTTTAACGCGAAATTCTTTTCCATAACTTTGTTAAACAATATTAACGCCTTTGATAAGCGAAAATTATGGATATACGATAACAGGGTAGAAAAAGAAAATAAACATCTTGCCTTTATATTAGAAAAAGTCCTTCACTGTGCACAGAAAGTTTTTTTTTTTTTTTGTTTTTTTTTTTTTTTTGCTTTACGATAAAGGATATAACAAACCCGGGGGAAAAAAAAAACAACCATCTTCCCTTGTGAGAAAAAGTGAAAAGCTTTGAATTAAAAATGAAATAAGAAGCTTGTTAACCAGTCAATGTTGTTAGTAATAAAGAATTAATTGCATCTTGCAAAATTTATAGAAGAAGAAATTTTCAATTATTGTTCATGAAGTGACAAAAGTAAGTAATAATGTGTTGCAACTCAATTTGGATCTATTGGGTCTAATTAAATTGAAAAATCAGAAGATAATCAGAAAGTTAAAGCGAAAGCCCTACGAGTCGAACAAGATCGTTCGTTAAATACCCTACATCACTTCACCGACAACGCAATACAATTCTTCGTTTATTTTCGTTACGAACAAAGAAAAGACAAAAATGTGGATTCCATGAGAAATACATTCTATGAGCTCCGATCCAAACAAATAGATCTACGTAATCCAAACTGGTAAGCAGGTCATTTCTATGTCAAATTACTCTAATGGGTCAATGTTCGGTCTTGACCGTATCTTTTATGCCCAGCATCGTTATCCTCGAAAAAAAACAGACAGACGGACAGACGGACATGTTTGGGTGCATTCCAAATTTGAAACTTTTCAAGAATTTACATACTTTATGGGGATCAAGTTTCATTTTAAAATATAATAAGTAAAAAAATTATGTTCAGTCTTGACCGAATCTTTTATACCCAGCATCGTTATCCTCGAAAAGATAAACAACAGTAAAGGAACTGGAGTGGGCGCAACTAATTTTTTTCTATTTTCAAAATAAAAGCTCTTCTCGCAGAGGCATGTGAGCGTTGTAGGCGTGTCTTGTGAAAAGTTTAGGTCACTTCCAAATTCTTTTGCAAATTTCTAGGCGATCACTTCATCTTCGCTAACGGGAGAGTGTTTACCGCAGATATTACACAGTCAGACAGATGGGCAGACGAACAGACGGGCATGTTTAGGCGCATTCCAAAATAGAAACTGCCCAAGAATTTATGTACGTTATGAGGTTTTTAAAGTTTGTTTCTGCGCGTTATAAAGTTATTAAAAAACAACTAAATTTAGATACACTATGACATTAGTCAGGCGTGGTCAATTTTCAATAGGTGCTGCAGCATCGCCCATAGAATAGACGTTCACATTTATCTGCTTTATCTGCTACAGTTTTTTCGTAATGAACAAAAATCCAATTTTCCATTCCTCTTGAAAAACCGAGATGTTTTCAGTTGACGCGGTGCTGTGGACGTGTCCTTCGACCGATTTGGCTCATTTTCAATACCAGCCTGCTTGCAAGAATTTCCAATATTTCAGCTGTTCCACTATTTGCACCCAAGAGAGATGTTACACAGACGGGTAGACGGGCAGATGGACAGACGGACAACCTTAAATTGATTTAGAATTTGATGCTGATCAAGAATATATATACTTTGTGGGGTCTCTGATTAGAAGCTAATCTAAATGGGATGTATGCAAAGCGCGCGTATTAAGGAGAGTTGATGTGATATCTTTTAAAGGATCCGATATTGAGAGTAAGCTATAGACATAAGAAAAGACTTTACAAAGATTGAACAGATGGTAATTATTTCTACACTGACTATATTTTATAAAAGTAAAGTCCCTAAAGAAACGGTACGGTGTGGGACATTGAAGTATCATGAGTTTACGTTATCAAGTGACGGCAAGGCTAGCAGAAGTGAATCTATTTTCGTAAGGAGGTAAAGAGACAAGCACGGGTCCCAACGGCAAAGAGCCAGAATTGACTCTATTGAATCTACCTAACGCCTATCGGAAGGGATATTATGCCGCTTCGCGCCAATCTTCATATGATTTCCTAGATCCGTTTGAGGTGAAGCGCATCATGGTTTCATTCTTCATTGTTAGCAATCGACGGGAAAAAAAGCAACTCTTTTAAAGCGCGTTCATGAAATAATTTTTATTGCAACAAATAGGCAAACACTGGTCGAAAAGAAAATGATGCTCACCTTTTGTTGGTGTTGTTGCTGTTGTTGTCACTCTTGTACAGGCCATATCATAAAATATTTTTAACGCTTCCTACGACTTGAGTAAAGTTATTCCGATTAAATTATTATTGATTTTCTTTAGTACAGTTACGTAATGTCCTTGTTTCACATGTAAGTCAATGTTTTTTTTTTTCACTGTCAGGGTAATTATGTTTTACTTTTTTTCTTAGTCACCGACATACGTTTATTTATTATTTTTTTCCCAAAACTGTGCACACATCGGTGTATAAGAAGTAAGAAGCAACATTTTTAAAAGGACACTTTGTAACGTAAACGTATGATTGCAAGTTGGATCAGTTTTCTGCACGCTTTCATGCAACATACGTCTATGTTTACATTTAGATACGTGTGATATCTTAATTTTGTCATTCCTTTTGCAACAGCTAGATGTATGGATGCGCCACTTGATAGAGTATAAGCTAGTTGTGGACCAGCGCTAAAGTCAAAAGGAAAACAGCGTGATAGTTGTCCCCCCGCCGACCTCATCATAAAGCATCTTCTTATGATTCTTTAACGATTAACATAAATCAATACATACATCAATACATACAACATATAATAGTCAGGTAAAAACAAATATTCACGTGCTAGAAGCACACAAGAGTATCAAATGAATAATTCACGGCAACGTTTCGATTCATACATTTGTGGTTTATATGTATATCATATAAAGTTATGTTGTAGCGTGTAAATCACTACACTTTGTGATATATTATATAGTATTTCGTGTAGAGAAAGAAAATATCACAGCAAACACACACACACACACACACACAAATTATCGGAGTTTGAGCAAAGGATAAACAAACTGTCCTCAAGCTATGAAAGATCAACATTGAACACACAGTGTTGCTATGGAAATATTTAAGAATACGATAATCACTCGTCATACAAGCCAAGATAACATGGTGACAACTTGCATGAATAATGCAGAAATAGGTCAGAAGGAATAGATTGAAAATGTTTCTGAAGTTATGACTGAGAAGTAAACTAAACATAATAGAAGGAAGAATCGAGTGAAATGCAGAGGAAACCGCAAAAGTATTACTCTTGTACAATGCAATGGACTTTCATTCGTAGATCTCCGATTTCATCAAAATATTTTATAATGTTTATTTACAACAACAATAGCCAATTAACTCCCTTGCAAATATAGATATACCAATAAGGATTTACTGGATGGATCGATTTGTCGACTACCAACTAAACGAGCATTGTTCGAGGGATCATGGGCAAAATGGATGACAGATAAACCAGCCGAGATGTTTTGGAATATGTTGCTATACAATTCTTCTTGCTACAGACGGATGAATAGTCTTATTATTTAGTACACTCCCATCCTTCAATGAATGAATGAAAATCAAAAAGGTTTCAGAGAACTCTTGTTATTTATAATATAATAACCATCGATCCGAAGCTTAATATGTAAAACAATTTGTTTTTTTTGAAAATTGGAAAATGGATAAGAATCGATATGTATTCAATTTTTACTCTTAAGTGAGGAGAAACACGTTTGTTTTTTATTTTCATTTCCTGCGCGACTTATGGTAATAAAAATACTAAGTTTGTGCAGAAGTATATAACGTTTGAAAAGATGTGAAAAGGTTACGGTGCAAAAAAAGCACGCAAATTAAAGTAAACCCATTACTTAATACGCTCGGTATCGTTTTTTGAATTGATTCAAAGTTGTCTGTCCGTATATCTGTTAGTACGTTTGCTATCTTTTCACTTACTGGCTTTCATGAAATTTGATATACTGATGCGCTTCGAACCAAAAACCAATCTTATTGAAAGTGGACTTCAGTGGCCCATTTTTAATACTCCTCCCTGTATAACGTCTTTTTGCCAAAAACTTATTGCATGAAAATTGAATGAGAGGAAATTGTGGATTGGATGGAACAACTTTTGGAAGAGTCTCCCATAAAAGTATGCTTACGAAAAGTAAGTCTTTACTTGGCAATTGGAACTATAATAGCCATTTAAAGTAAAGATTAACTTTACCAATCTTGGACCCAACATCACATAAGTCCGCCCATGACATGAAAAGAGTGCCTGGACATGGACACAATTTTTGTATTATGAAGCTTTGTATTACTCGGCCTTGCTCGACTATAGTAGTTTCAGTTATGCTTCTTTATATCGCAAGAAGACAACTACTGAGAACAATATACGCACATATATATGTAAATGTAACAAATTGGTTTTCAGCATCATTTACAACAATTTATTTAAATATTATTGCATGCACTTCGTATGCACTCAACTACGTCTGTACGAATGGCAAAAACTTTTGCCCATGTTTGAACATGATCTACATTTACATGTATGCTCAGACGAGGAAATACTTTATTTGATTACCAGCGGAACAAAGTCATATAACACACAAATCCCAGAATAACGTAAACAATTCAAAAAATATTTATTAAAATTTAAAAGAGGAAACTGCTCATAAGTAACTCACTCTGTGAGCTAAGAGCAAAAATAAAAAGTGTGAAACGAAAAAACAAAAACAATATTCGCCTAGGGATGAATCTTGAATAACCATCGTGTGATTGCGGACGCATCGTTTGCTTCATTTTGCTCATCTTTGCGACGAAGCTTTAATGGATTGCACTAAATATTTGCACTTTATCTTAAACACAACTTTAGTAAGAATTTCTTTTTAGTTTTAGCTTTTTCTAAATCTCTTTTAAGACAAACCGCCCGCCCTGTCAAATTTTACCTGCCTCTATGTGCCTTGTTTTTTATATTATTTTAATATTGCGAGCCAATGACAAAGGACGGGTACTCGTAGAGACAGAGACATCCTCAGACAATCAATCAACTTTCGATTACTTGCCTTTGATGGTTACAATGGAAATGAGAAATTTGCCATACGTCCTAGATATGATGGAAGGAATAAAAAAAAAGCGCAGTTGAGTACTAAGAACTAAGAACACGGTAATCGTTCTGCAGCGAATCTCGGATACCAGTCATCTGGATGAACTCTTTTGGTAATTGTGTGCAGGACCGTCTTTCCACCGACCAACTAGATAGCCTTGGCAAATATTAGGTGGTCCGGAAATTACTGGCGACTTTTTTTTATATAAGGAATAAACTTGTTGTTGCTTTGGAAGAATTAGGTTTTTCTGCAATCTCATGAATCGACCATTTTCAACCATAACCTATAGTTGGTCGTCATCAATGGCTACTTTGGTCTACCGAAACACGATAAAGCTTTTATCGAAAATTTCCAGGAACGAAATTTCGCAATTGGGAAATGCGTTCTACTACAGCACTAATTTCATACAAAGCGCATGCGTCTCTACGCGCTTCGGCAGCTCATGAAATAACGTTCCATGTCTTACTCACGTCTCACTACTATGACACAACCGGACTTTCGGAAAGTTTTTCAGAAAATTAACATAAGCCTACTCCACATAACTATATATACTGTGAGGACCATTTCGGCCCATTTGCCTGGGGCTGAGGTAGCCCAGCGGCTCAGGGAAGAGAAACACAAGAAATTTATATTTTGCAGAGACTTGATTCTTCCGTTTAATATTTCATTTGTAGGACGTTATTTCTCTTCTTTTCTTTTACGTAAAGTAAACTCCTGAACACGACTCGACTCTCTCGGAGTCTAAAACTAGAGTCCTCGAGGTCTTAAGCTCGACTAACTAAAACTAATTTTCCCTACTCTATTCTTAACGTATTCTTAAACTATCCTTATTCCATTCCTAGTCTTAATCTATTCCCATCCTATTCCTAGTCTTAAGCTATTCTTATTCTAACTTAGCCTATCTTTGCTGCTATCTTAATCAATTCCTATATTCTATTCCTGTTTTATCTTAATCTAGCACTCTCCCCCACCAGAGACGGAGAATCCGTGAGACCAAAACGAGGGACGACTTTGGGTCCTCACAATACCTTTAACCCTAATTATCTGTCTAGCCATCTGAAAAAAGTTATTTTAGCCTGGTGTCGGGAACAACGGCAAGAAATTCCGGACCATAAAATATATCTAAAAATTTCCAATCAATGTCTGCTACAGCTTGTAACATATTGAGAAGAACACTGGCTATCAATGAACACTACGTTCAGGGACAGGTTTTTTTTACTGAAAATTTCTACTTTTTTGGTCTATTGAAGACTTGCTTATAAGCAAACTTATTACTTGGACATCAATTAAGAACTTTTGTGGTAAGTTTCAGTTTTTTACCTCAATATCACTAAAGAGTTCCATAAGCGGACGTTTGACGAGCGAGCAAAGAAATGGATGGACGGACAGCAATCGTTCAAATTGAAAGACTCTTGAGCTACCTGCCTCATCATATATCGATTACCTGACGCATTCTCCTTTCTTTTTTTTTACTTCACAATAGTTCCGTTACAAACGCATCTTTTATTTGTAGACAAAAACGAGTGCTCATCTTATGATGTATAAGTAATGCAGTTTTAATATTATATGCATTATCTTTTCAGGTTTAAATTCATTCCGCGTCCCGCTTAATCTTCACTTAATTACTTAACTTACTTTCTTTGCCTTATTTAACATTTCTATATATAAATTTTTACACCATCTCACCTTCTCTTCAGAAATTAATATTTCTTACGGATATCAAGTAAAAGTTTTTCTTTCACAATTCACAACTCATTCATTAAATTTATGATTTGCGCTGCGTAAAGCATTTTAAGTTTATCGTAAACGCTTCGACATTTGTTTCTAACATTACATTACATTACATTATCGCTAAAGAGGAGAAAAGTTTTTTTTAACTTTCATTGTTAACTCTCATTGTTGGTTTTCCACTCATTCATTATTTAACTGAGTTTCAAATATATATATATGTATATATATTTCTCTCGTAAACCTTGAATTTCGAACGTAACCGCGCAAGGTAAGGTAACATTTAAGATAGCAATTATCTGTCTGCCGTACCATACTTTATTTACTTAGGCTTAATTTACAGAAAGTTTTTTGTTTATCCGACTGAAGGAGTTCTACTATCTCCTGAGTAAAATAAAACAAGCAGCTAATTTAATCAGTCTCCAGTGAATTTCTCAAAGTTTTCTACTGCGATAATTTAATTAAAAGAGCAGAGAAAATAAAAATACAATGAAAGAAAGAAAATACAAACACTATAAGGAATTTAATTTAATTTAAGGCGAATTTACGATGTCCGCTATACAGGCAGAAGTAAGGCAAATTTTCTTTGGGATAACTAAGATCACGTCAGATAGCTAAGTTATTGTTCGCTTTATAAGAGTCGGCATAAAAACAATTTTTATTATTTACTCTTCGTGGACTGCGTTGGAATATCTCGCACAGCCTGAAACTGATTAACTTACTATCTTTGCAAACAAGACGCAAAGTAAATACTAGAAGTTCCCTTTGACTCTAGAATTCGCCAATTCTGCTTTGTCTGATGGATCTTCACGTCCCTATCAATCACACGCACTAGAAACTATGACCCGCTTAAGTTTTCTCGACGCCACACATATTATGAGTTACGACAACCACTTCGTGTTCTTTTCGAATCGTATAATGAGTCGCAGCCGTGATTTGATCATGATTCGAATCAGGGTAACCTTTTCCGATTATAGTGTTAATGCACGTTATACAAAGGTCAGAATCAATGTCTTCTTACGCATTCTGGCCCTTGTTTCGACGGGTAGTTCAGCTTACAATGTAACCTATTTTGTAAATCATGATTTCAATTATGACGACATCAGCCTTATATTTATATATATATATATATATATATATATATAAATAGCGTCACTTGATTTAAGGAAACATCCAGTAGACTTTGACAGAATTTATCGGCAAGTTGCACAAGTGCCAGTAAAACGTCGTTTAAACCGCAAAGGCAGGGAGATACAAGACTTGCCCGCAAAATGCATAACATGTGATGTTTGCCTTCAGTACAAACTTTTCGAAACATTAATCGACAATTTACCGTCAAGACCGACCATAGAGTACTCATCTCACTTACTACAATTCTTCACCTATTTTCATCATAAAATATGAAATAAAAGGCTACATTTTGTGATCATGAAGCGGATCCACATGATATGGAAGCGGGTCCACAACGTGAACGTGAACCGGCCATATCCAAATCTAGTAAATTTCACTTTTCCATTTCAAAAGACTTATTATTCTTCATCTTTATTTGTATGTCATAAACTGAGAAATGAGAAATTATGCTTCGGAGTTACTTTTCATAAGCGCTCTTATATCGCACGGAGTCCCAGAAGTAAATATATGTAGACCATATCTACTGCACTGAATTTATATTTCATCTTTTCATCATAAAGTATTAAAAGTTTAACCTTGACTTTGTTTTTATATATATATGAATATATATATATAATCAGGGATGGCAAAACGGTTATAGTCAGAAAGAAGTTTGGAAAGAGAAAAAGTCGGGGTGCGCCCAATCGGTAAGAGTTACGCCTTCATCGACTAAGCACCACTTGTAGCTACAATCAAATGCGTTCAAACTGCTTTGAGATTTCGAACGCCACTCAGCTTATTCGCCCTTTTAGGACTTCAACTTATGTGAAACTTCATTGGGTGGTTGAGTCAAGAATTGATACCATCAAATACAAATTTCCCACACATGCCCAGCATGCTACAATAATGTGTTTGATTAATTATTGCCTTAAAATATCAAAAATTTGTTCATCCTAATGACAAAACATGTCAATGTACCGAAATCTCGGAAATTTTCACCCATTATTTAAATCCAAAAAAGAAACGCAGAGGTATAATGTGGAAAAACGACCGCACATGTGTAAATTCAGCCATAAAAAGCCACTACCTACGATCAGTTCTACCTGTTCTTAGCCCACCATTAAAAAGGCATAAAGAACGCTACTCTCGTAACAGCTTAATCGGTAAAGACGTCACATTACCAGGTTGGGGTTAGCCCCTATCTCTCTCCCCACCTCACTCCTTTCCGACTACTATCACAAGATACGTATCCCCAGCAGTATCCTCTTGACTGATTGGCCGAAAAAACAGAGAAAATAAAATTTGGAAAGTGTTGTCCCTTTGTGCTGCCTTATTGATCGCACTACTTCTTGACCGCAACAACGCAGTTTTAGTGCTTTTCGATCGCAGCTATCCAAACTATTTCGGTCACAGCTACTATCTATTTTTTTTTGTGCATTAGCAACTCTTGTACGGCGTAGAAAATTCAGTGAAGTGTTTTTTTTTAAATTTTTTTTTATCTTAAAAGTGCACCAAGTTACTATTACTAGGCATTGTTCTTACGGAACGACAGACAATTTTGTTAAAAAAAACTAATCGTGAAATTGCTTTGAGGACTTCGAGCATTTGGTTGCATTCCTTACAAGCTGAGCTAAACTCGCAATATCTCCTCCTATTTGGTAGATAGTGTTAATCGTTATTCTATTAAAGGCTCGATGGATCAACGTATGATTGGTTGGTTATCTCTACTCAGATTTAAAGAGACTAAAATTATCAATTTAGAATTTTCTTATAATATTTAATTCATTCACCAAACTGCAACTGATGGTCAGCATCCATCATAACGCACGAACTCATCCAGCATCGTATCGATTGCAATCAATGAAATCAAATAAATTATTCAATGAAATCAAAAGAACTTCAAGTGAACGATGCTTGTATGTTATTTATATAGCAGAAGTATTTATTGCATGCATTATATATATATATGTGGCGTTATATTCAAAGAATTTGCGTCTGGAGGAAAGCAAAGTAGTCTGTCATGAATGTGCTCAATCAATCAATAGATATTTTAAAAAAATATATATATATATAAATTTTTTCTTCACATTAGTGCTACGATTGATGCGAACGAAATCACTTCATTTTCATTTAATTTTAAAGAAAAACGATAAAATCAAAATATACGCAGCGCAAGCAAAACGCTGCCGAATATTTCAAGTGGAAAACCAAACATTATTTATTCTATACCTTGCTTTACGAAAATGCACGGAGTTGTCTGTGTATATGTAATACAAAGAATATTTCATATTCAATTAATTAAATATTTAAAGTTAAGTATAAATAAATTATGAAACAACAGCAAGTAAGAAAATTAAATCTTTTACACCGACCACAATTACACTAAAAAGGGCAAAAAAGGAAAAACACAAATTTTCATGCTATCCAATATGGACTGGGCGGGACGGATATTTTCTATTTTAAAATAAACGTTTTCGTCGCGTACGCGTGTGGGCGTTGTAGGCGTGTCCTTTGATCGGGTTAGGTCATTTTCAAATTCTTTGGCAAATTTGTTGGCGATAATTTCATTGTCGCTGTTGCTACACCGTTGGACAGACAGACTGATGAGCAGACACACAGACGGACATGCTTAGGCACATTCCAGATTTCAAACTGGCCAAGAATTTATACACTTTATGGCGTTTTTCAAGCTTGTTTCTGCCCCTTATAAAGATATTGAAAAAAATTTTAATTTTGATGCATGACAGTATTGAGTAGGCGCGGTCAATTTTTTCCATTTTTATACAGGTATTACAGCATCGTCCATAGAATACGCCTTCAAATTTTTATGCATTTATTTCCTATAGTTTGAAAAAATCAATTTTTAATTCCTTTTGAAAAACAGAAGTATTCTCGATTTGCATATTACTGAAGGCGTGCCATTCAATTGATTATTTTCAATATTAACCTGCATGTAAGAGCTTCCAGTATTTCTGCTAAACTTGAAGTCGATAGCTTCATTTTCAGGGCCAGTAGTGTGTTTACAATAGACCTTATTCTGACGGACAGACAGACGGACTTGCTCAAATCGATTTAGAATTTGATGCTGATCAAAAATATATATACACTGGGAGGTGTCTGATGCTTCCTTCTAGGCGCTGCAAACGTTTTGACAAAATGAATATGCCCTTCGTTCTTGGGTGATGGGTACGAAAGTAAAAACATTATAGTAGCCAACGTTCCACCTTTAAACACACTTCGCTTAATGCAGGCTTGTCAAAAAAAGAGCGTTATAGGGAAAAGGGCTTGTCAAAAAAAAGAGCGTTATAGGGAAAAGGATCACAAAAGTGGCCCGATCCGAACCATTTTCAATACCGCTCGTCCTTGGGGCAGTATATGTCGGTCTAACAAATGTCATGAAAATATCTCTAAAATTACGGTCTCTACGTTGAACAAAAGAATATCAGATAAGCAGACTGACGGACAGACACACAAGTTTAAATTGATTCAGGAAACGGTTCTGATAATGAAAGTTGAATCGCCCTCAACCTTGATTAACTTTGAGAAGACCAACGGACTGACAAAAGGAGCAAACTGAATAACTGCAACTTTCACAATGATCAACGTCGGAGTTCATAAATACATCGAAAAACAGGCAAATATTAGTAAGTGGACTATATTCGATAATGAATAATTTCAGCTACGTCTTATAATGTCCTAATGCCTAGGCCGCTTTCCTGTCAAATTTATGAACAAGGCAATGTTCTCAGCGAACAGATAAATAAATAAAGAAACAAATCGAGCATAGGCGAGACTTAAAACAAGTCTGTGATTAGAGAGAGCCCTTCCAAGTAGTCAAACTTTTGCAACGTATTTAATATGCAGGCGAACTGTCCGGCAAAGTGTAGTAAATATAATTTTCAATAATTTTATGCAATTTTTTTTTGCTTTCAATTTGTAAATAAAAGAAAATGGAAAACCTTTAAACTAAAAAGAAAATAATTAAAATGCTGTGTGTGTGCCTGTCTACTGAATCACCAAAATATTATTATATATTAATTTTAAAATAAAATATGTTGATGCACGCCCACACAGCCACGCACACACACATATATATATATGTATACATATACGAGCACATATACATACATACATACATACATACATACATACATACATACATACATACATACATACATACATACATACATACAT
Organism: Glossina morsitans morsitans; assembly: GCA_001077435.1. Classification (NCBI taxonomy): domain Eukaryota; kingdom Metazoa; phylum Arthropoda; class Insecta; order Diptera; family Glossinidae; genus Glossina; species Glossina morsitans. The sequence goes on from CCAG010015722.1 coordinate 33,137, forward strand.
ACATACATGCATACATACATACTTATAGATGTGTGTGCAATGAGCCTTAAACTATCAATAGAGTTTTCATTAATTTAGCTCTCAGTTATTCTTTCAACTATAAAGCAATGTAGGAGGAGAGCCTAGGAGCCACTAACATAAAAAGCGGCAAAGTTCTGTATAATTATTCCATCACAACCGATTGCACAAATAGCCGCAACTATATATATATATATAATATTTTGCCCATACCTACACATATGTAACATACATACACACATGTATGGATATATACATACATACATGCATACATGCATATGCAAATGAAACGTTTCAATAACTCATTAATATGATATTCACAGATACAAATATTTGCTGCATTGTTACATTGATAGATAGCTTACATACATAAAGCTTAAAGGTTAAAACATTTTAAAAATATTTACACAATATTATTGTCATGATAATGCACGAAGCATAAATTAAGCATAATTGCGTTTTCATTAAGCATACTTGTACTTGCGTAAATATCTGAATAAATATATATATAAATAAATATATATATATATATAAATAAAATATAATAACTTATACAAACCATCCAATCATTTAGGCAGTCAAGCGTTTAAATTAAAAACCCATATCCTGTGGAAAACTTGCGTTTGTTGGGTGAATTTTCAATACATTTGTGACTTCATCGAAAATACGTATTGAAGGACATACAGCAAGGATTACTTACATTATATTCATTCTCAGCTACATATCCCTCCCTACACATGCATTTCTATGTTAAATAGTATGAGATTCCCAGTCGATTTAATAATGCCTCTGTCGAAACTTATTAATAAAATGTGAAAACAAAATTTTTGGGGAAAATTGAATTTCTCTTTTTTTTTTTTGCAAATAAAATATAAATTTTCCTCTCTATCCGAAAATATGATTTACATATTGTTCAAAGCTATTATTATTGACATTATTATTTAAGGTAGAGAAATACATGCCAGGACTAAGGTACAATAAGCACTAAGGCTGTGGAGTGTGTCCGAATATATGATTCACATATTGTTCAAAGCTATTATTCTTGACATTATTATTTACGGTAGAGAAATACATGCCAGGACTAGTGTACAATAAGCAATAGGACTGTCGAGTGCGTCCGAAAATATGATTTACATATTGTTCAAAGCTATCATTATCTCTGATAAAGAAATACACTCCAGCAGTAACGTACGATAAGCATTAGCAACTGAGACGATTGACTCTGTCCGAAAATATGATTTACATATTGTTCAAAGAAATAAATTCTAAGACTACTGTATCAAAAGCACTAGTAACTGGCAAAACTATCAAGTCTATTTTTTTATTTCTTTTTACATATAGAAAAGATGGTTAATGTAACTGTTTTAATAAAGTCAAATATTTTATTGATATTATGTTCGCGCTGGTACTTTCAGTATGTCCACAATAGTAATCATTTGAAATTGAAGACAGATTTTGACATTCATAAATTATTTGTTTAACTGTAAAACCTTACCCACTGAAGGACTCTGTCTCTTAACAATCCGTTCACATCTCGACGTTAGTTGGATAAAGTAAGGGAGTAATGTTAAAATTAATATGTGAGTAGTGTGGATGGTAGTCGATTGTCGATTTTTTTTTTCGTAAATTCTCTCTTTTTGTTTTATTCCAACAGATTTCAAGCTATAAAATACATTTGCATCGCAATTTTATTGGAATATCAATGCAAGTAATCGAAGAGTTTGGGAACAACATTTAAAATTCTCCTTAAAACACTTATGTTTTTATATTTGTTTTGTTCATTGATTCATTTATTTAATTCATTTCTTTTTTCCGGTTTTTTTTAAATAAATTAAATACATAACATGCACAGAAGGACAGAAATATTCAATTGAAAAAAAAAAAAAGAAAAAAATGCAAAAAATCTTTTCGAAAGAATTTAAAAAACTGTCATTGTCTCTGCAGGTTTTTATCTGTAATAAACACTTGATTTGTTATACTAGGTTCACGATATTGTTTGCCCATTGTAAATAAAGTTGAAATCAAAAAATGCCCTCAAGTATTCATTCAATCAATATTTTCTCATCATTATAAAATAAAATGTATAGTGAAATTATTTGCCTTTTCACTCAATCAGGTAGAGCTTTTTCAAGGTTAAGAGTTAAGAGTTAAGAGTTTCGATCAATTATATCATAATTCTGAAAACATTAAATTTTAAAACCTCTACTAGCATGAATTCAAACTTTTAGACAAATAGGAACCGAACGTTGTTCACTAAACCAATCCATCGCATTATAAAATCCTGCTCATGGTGTTTCTCAAGGCTTGTGAAAATATATTCATATGTAGTTACAGTTTTTATTATTTATAGGCGTATCTATGGGAAAGTAATGGTCATTTCTAAATTATTCTGTAATTATGATGTAAATACGATCCTTTCAATCTCAGTTTACGCCAACTTAGACGAATCCGCTTTGAAAGTTTCTTTTTATGACCATTCACCCAAGAAATGTTTCACAGGGATGCTCAAAGGGAAGTCGGGAGGGTGAGAGACAGATAGGAAGTGTTTGTTACTCCGCTTTTACACACTAAACACTTACTACAGCATGACACTCACTCACTTTGGTCTACCAAAGCGAGATTTCAAACCGCGAACACCGACTTGGTACTCGTGATTCTTATCTAATTGGCGTCATGACAGGCCCTAATAATTTTTAAATCAATTTCAGCTCTAGCGCATACGACATCGACAATAGTATCTACTTTTTAGACTCCTTGCTCATATCAAACCTTTAGTTTTAGGTTTAATTTTTCCACTTTGGCGAAAGTTGCAATACTGGAGGATGCATCAACGGACCCGCACACCATGACTCTTTCGTCTCGGATTCTTGCACTACCGAAGAATATAAAGTATAAGGTGTACGGAAAAGGTTTCCAGCTTTTTACGTCCACGGGGAACAATCTTTCCCCCGTTGCTTAAGTGAAATGATGGCAAACAGATTCGTTTATCTTTTCCCATTTAAATTTCGTATGCGAAGATGAAGAAGTTGGAAACTTTTATTTTCCTTTGCTTCCTTACGTGAAAGATTCCGAGCACGTGTTCATCACGTGTTGGACTATCCTCACTTAAAGCGTATAGTGCGCATCAGTTACAATAAAGTATTACGATATTCTTTATAAACTAAATGCCAATTTTTGCTGCCTGTGCTGACTTCAATTGAAAATCTACAATTGCTAGATATCAAATTTAATGGGCGCCATCGTGTCTCGCCAATTTTATTGCTACACGGTATCACTTGCTTTACAGAGAGTTCAAAGTCATGTAAAATAATCATTAAAATATGTTTTTCTCTCTTCTCTTCTTCTTTAAATGAATTTTTGCAGAATTGTGTGATGCAAATTTTATTAAAGTATTTAAACACGACCGCTGCTCCATAGATAGTCATAGTTATAAGAATTGATGTTCGAGCTTGAAATTCAAATGATTTTTCCTAACGTTTGTCATCAACACACGAAATAAAATGTAAGGCTGATATTATCCCCTCCTTAAAGAAAATTTAGATTTAGATTTAGAATCTAAGGCTGATATTATCCCCCCCCCCCCCCTTCCCCTTTAAGGAAGCTTTAAATTTGTTTTTATAAAGTACAAAATTTAAAATAATTAGTTAAGGAACTTATATAAGAAAAAAAAAAGGAAGGAAATTTCGTTCGGTGCTCTTTCACGTTTTTATCTGAATACTGAAAGTCTAAGTAAGAAATTGAATTCAGTCATTAATAAAAGAAAGAAAACAATAAAGAAGAGAAGAACGGAAATTTTTTTTCCCTTTTATTTTTATATAGTATTTATCTGTTTGTTGCGGTCACAGACCAACAAAAAAAAAAATAATCTTATATTTATCCTGTTGCCTGATTTTCTCATTTGTTTTCCCCTTAATTTCCTTTATTAAAGGATTTTATTTTCCTTTCACTTATTTTCTAATTTAGTATAACGACAACACATTTTGTGTTTGCAATTTTTCGTCTTGAGCCATTTTCACAATTATTTTTAAAATGCATTTTTTACTGTTGTGCTGCTGGCAGGAGATTTTTATGTAAAAATGTCCACATTTTTCTCCCTTTATGCTATGCGCTTTCAAATCCTTGATACGCTTGATTTCATTAATGCTTTTGTAACACCCAACCAGATCAGTTTAACTGTACCGTAAGTTCTTAATCAATGCTGAAATCTTGAATTGATTATGAACGAATTAAACGGAATTGAAGTGAATTTCTTACGTAATGGCCATAATTTTGAGAACATATGCACTCCAATTGAAAAGCGCAGCCAATGAATGTTGCTTTGAAAATTAAACGGAAGTTTTAATCTTAAATTTACATACATAGAAATACATATGCATATTTATAGGCCGGACGTAAGGACACGTGAAAAATAACAAAATAATTCTAATAAGAGAATCAAGTAGTGATTAAAAACCTAAACGGATAAGTGACTTCGTTCAGACTTAGACTTTTCTGTTTTTGGGTTCGTGAAGAGCCTTTCAAGAAGAGGGAGATGTATATAAATAAGTGGTTATAATGGAAATCGACATGATATTTGCCTAATGATATTTGCAATCTTCAAGTGGATCCCACTTTACACGATCACTTTTTATGACAAATACATTTGCAAAGTCGTCGGGGTCCCAAGCATTCAGTCTTTAAGCTTTCGGAATTTTCCTTACTGGACTTCTACTACTTTTTTATTTGTTTTCTGTACGTCACGAGTTGCTCCTGTTTGCTCCATTTTATTTATTTATTCATTTTTTTGCTTTTTTAAACATTTTTACAAATTGTATTGTTTTTTGTTGAATGCGCTTTTATTTTGCCTTCGCTCTTTCTCTTCTCGTTCTCCACCCTTCGTTACTCTTTATCTGTCTTTAATTTAAAAATATTTGTCAAAGTAAACCTCAAAACATCAAAAAGAATGTCGTTTCTTCATAGTCGGCTGCTTTTATATGCCAAAAATTAATAGTATGAGAGTACATTAAATTCATTATTCTCTATGTGTCGCTTTACCAGCCAAAAAAAAAAAAAAAAAAAAAAATCTTCATAATTATAATTTCAGTGGGTAGCAATTTCAAGAAGCAAGTTCAAGCAGCTCAAAGGATGGGATGGAAAAACACGACTTCAGGGTTGTCCGATGGCTGTTTCGAGGCGTTCCAAATGGAATTTTAAAACTTACGTATGCACTGGTAGGTGATGAGCGACGAATTTGTCGGCACTCATCGTACAATGGAAAACTTTTAATAGAAACAGCAGCAGTTAGTCTTAATTACTAGAAATCAAAATAAATTAACAAAAAAAAAACCGATATTTTAGAAATTTGCAGCATTTCTAGTTTCCTTTAAGGCGCGCATCATTTTGTCAAGGGCGAAAGTGAAAAGCATTTGCTACATGCGCATCTTATCACTTGTTCGAAATCAAACTCGGTTCTAGTGCTAATGGGGCGAAGCTACGAAATCTTTTTTCTTTTCAACTGCGGGAAAAGAGATTTTTCTTCTTCTTTTTTCCTTTCAACCGCGCGAAAAATGAGTTTTCTTCTGTTCTGTTTGTTACTGCACTCCCATTGTTTATAGCGATAGGAAAATTCTCTTATGATTTTGAAGAGTAGAATAAAAATTTGTTGAATTGTGAAGATTTCCGTTAAATAATATTAAGCGAAAATGGACAAAAATACTTAGAAGACACATTCTTTTGTTTCGTCAGAAGGGAGTATAAAGAGTGTCAAGACAAATTCCAATTTGCTTAGCAAGCACATATACCAAGTAGCTCGACAGAGATCCATTCATAATGAAATGTTTCCTGATCGTCCATCCATCTGCTTTCCTGCTTGCCTTTCTGCTTGTTCGCCTATCTAACCCTAAGACAGCATGCTCCGCCAATTGCCTGCTCATCCATATTTTCCCTCCTTCTCCTTTCTATTCGTCTTTCGCTTTTGCGCTTGTCCGGCTGTCAGCTCTTACGCTTGTGTCTTACGTTTATAGTCTCGGCCGGAGGCGGAAAACTATTTCTTTGTTTTTTTTTTTTTTTTATTATATACCCGCGGCTAAGCGCAAAAGTCTAACTGCGTGTGATTGAAGTTCTTAAAGTGCAAGACTTAAAGGAGACTTTTGGATGTTGTTCGATTGAAGTCGAAGTTAATGACCATAGTGAAAACAATTTCAAAAGAGTAGAAACGAATCCAAAAAGCTCTGCTTATCGACTGCACCGTAATGTAGACGTTGGCCCGCCACGGCATGCTACTCGGATATAATTATCTGTGATGACTTTAATTGCAATCTTCTAACCGAAAATTCACTCACAGATGTCCTGTGTACCTTAAATTTATATCCCATCAACACACTTTATTCAAACGGCTAATGGATTTGTTTATTATACATAGCCGTGATAATGTGCTGCTTTACAATCATTTATGTGCTGACATGTTCTCCAAGCATGATCTCTTTTCTATAACGCATCAACTCGCTCTGAGCAGGCAAAACACTAACGCCGCACACTATGACTTCACTAATATTAGCAATGAGAGGTTGGGACAGCTGGGATGGGAAATATAACATGGGATCTGCACAAAGTGTTGATGACAAGCTAACGTTTCTTTTTAACCTATAAAACTATATGAGAGGAGACAAACAACGGTGCCTTTCAAATAATAATGTAATAACACGATACCCACTCACTCATACGTCTCCATATGTCTTCAACACTTGAATTGTATCCTAAATTTATTGAACTTTTGTTACCGTAGATCGCAAATTTTATGAACACAATAATCACGACAAGCGTTTTTCTTAGAAGTTGGAAGTGTTCAAAAATGCTAGTAGTACTAATCGGAGTCTATGATTATTGGCCTATAGCGATTCGTACATGTCTCTCCCCAGGAACAATACCACATTGGACATACGGTATCTGTTGACCAAAACTTATCTTCTTACGTTTCATATGAATGTGAAGTTTTTTCCGATTGCGAGGTAGCTGCGATGAGGAGTTTTTTTATCTATGCTATCAACCTATGGAACGCTGTGCCATCGAATTGGCAAACGATCGCTAATGCTCCTGGGTGGTATGAAGATTATACAGATGGCGCACTGTGGCTTATTGCTTGACAGCCATTTTTTTATCTATGCTATCAACCTATGGAACGCTCTGCCATCGAATTTGCAAGCGATCGCCAGTGCTGGAGAGCTTACAAGCTTACTAACAAAATATTACAAGGTAATTAACCGTTAAACCAATTGGTATTCTATTGTTTTTCATTGTCACACTTTAGTCAACCGACAGTGTGATTAGTTAAAAGCATTACACAATCATTCCAAAAAGGAAAAGTAAAAATTCTACGCTTGAATTCTATATTTAGCAATGTGTTCATTGCATTACTAAGAAAACACGCAACAAAAATAAATAAATTTAGCTAAACAAGTCATTAAAACCAAATTAAAACAAATTATAAAGGTGAGGTAATAGTAGAAGTGCGCGCAATTGCAATTACAAGCCAGCACACCATAAAAGATGCAAAGCAAACTCAACATGCGATCAAGCACTTAACAGAATTTAATAATAAACTAAAGTTTTACATAAATCACTAAATATTTTACTTACACGCGCGCCATACTCGGCTCTCCTTGTAAAAGCCAATTGTATACAGTTTTCAGCTTAATAATGAAAAATCTTCAAGTGCGAATGACTTTATTATTGAGAAAAATATTTTATTCGCCTGATGGCGAATCTTTGACACCCATCGCGCCATATCAATCAATGCCATGATTGAATCACGATTTTGTCAAT
>CCAG010015725.1:0-11081 GCA_001077435.1 Glossina morsitans morsitans
AAAAGTGTACAACATTTACAAATAGCAAAGTCAGCTTGTCCGAGGGAGGAAAGATAGACTGGAATAAAAAATAACATCTACAATTATCTACTTCCTTACGTAGAATTTTTAAAATCATAAACCTGAGAAGTTGGCAGGTGTAGTAAATCTAGTGTTAAATATCTTTTTTGCCCCGATTTCTTTCGGTGTATGCTATATGATGCACTTCATAGGGGATGCACATTTTTGGTTTTTGATTTTTTTCTTTGTTTTTGTTTTTGCGTTTTTAATGCACAAATAAATGGGTTATTCCCTATGTAAAGTAATGAAAAAATACTTTTTTCTTTACACCTGTCATATCAAGCAAACATTTAACGTATCCGTTATTATTAATCCAAAATCGTGCAAAGGATGCAAAGCCCCTAAATGAAATTGATGATTACATTTGCTAATTGATCATAAATTTGCATTCATTATGTTTTTTTTTTTGTCGCTTTGTACGTTGCTTTCTTCAAGTTTTTTCACTAACTAAATAAAGAGGAAAGGAAGCGAAATGAATCGATATAGGTTTGAAGATTTTGATGTTATTTTTTTTTCTCGTTACGAAATTAATAAGATTTAATCTTGGCTAAAAGCAATCTAGTTACAAAGTTTTCAACAAATATAACAAATATAAAGTTTTCGTCTCCAATCGAACAGTTAAGCGTAACTCAAGCGATCTTTATACAATTTTCTTGAGTTTCATGTGAAAGCACAATAAATATTTCACCCACAATTACGATTTTTTCTATCACTGTATCACTAACTTTCAATCTTTTCGAACTATAGCTCTTCCTGACCTATACGCGGCAGGATATACATATAGAGAACATTAAGCGATTGGTTATAGAGAAAATAAAAACCCGCTATTTCTCCGAGACACCCTTTCTCGGATAGAATTTTATTAATATTATCTTTTTTGTTTGTTTTCTACCTCTCAGTCAGATTTGCAGGTCTCTAGGCTTGTGTGTCTCTAGGATTCTCTTCAAGACTGTAGTGATTATTATGGTGCCGTTATAAAAAGTTGTCGGACGCTTTTCTCTATCGATTGCAAATCCTTGTGTGATTGGTTTGAAAAGTCTTCTTACAAAATCATTTCCAAAAGTTCTCCTTACTCTCCTTAAAGACCCATCTTTCATATTTTTTCCTGCTTTTATCTTTCCCAATGTGAAAGATTAATAAGATACGATTTCCTTCTCACACTTCGAGAAGCATGTTCAATGTTAAAGTTGTCCGCCGCTCGAGATTGGTAAAGTAGAACCTCCACACTTCCGTCGCACAATGGACGTCTTATTCTCTGCTTATTATTTCTTTATTTTTAAAGACTATCCTTTATTTCTTACGAATACTTGCAAAGGCATATTTCTCGTCCTGCAGATTAAATTGCACTTGTTGTACAAATGCAGGCCAGGAGTGCCTTCTTCAATAGTTTCGAAGATACAAACTTCTTACAGGGTAGTTTATTTCCGTTGAAAGAACGCCTTTAGGATAATAACAATAACGTACCTCGCTATTTCGGCATGGGAATAAAAAACAACTAAATTTTTGCATTGACTTCAATCATCTTTATTTAGGATTCGAAATCTTCCTGAATGAAAATTTGCATCACTAGGTCTGATGAATTGTCTGATGAATTTCATACGGCATTCAAACTTAAATCTAAATTTATATGGCTGTGAATACGACTAACCGTGGACGGGTAAGTACCGAGTACCGAATATTTAAACTTGTACACTGAATAGTGAGATTTTAACCTTGAACGTTAAGGGAAACCACCATATAGAAAAAGAAACATGTTGTTTGATTCCCTGTATGCGTATGCAAACGTCTGCTTTATGTTGTTATATATATTATGTATATGCATATATATATATATGTGTGTCTATATTTGTGTATATTTGTGTATATATATATTCGTATATTTGCATATTTCATTTATTTATTTGTTCCATTGGTCGGTCGGTGGTTGTTACAACATTATTGTTGCAATGATGATTATAATGATGTTTTTCTTGTTGATGCGTTATCGCTTGTTTGCTGTTATTGCATTGCAACAGTTAACCCTTTCTTTTCACATAAGTCTTAACTCATTCTCTCATCGTTAATTTTATACTTTTGTATGCATTCAATGCAATGCAAGGAAGGATAATAGCATTGTGGGCCTACATATCGATATGAAAGCGTATTAAGTTTGGCAAGCTATTTAAGCAGTAATTAATTTCATGTCATTTTTTTTTTTTTTTTTTCTTTTTTTGTCTATCAAAACAGTTTATAATGAGCGATAAATTGAAGGAAAAAACAGGAAGAGAAATTATGATTAGGAAATAGCTTCACATAATACATGTTAAGATTAAATTGTTTAAAATTTATAAATATTAAAAAAAAAAAAAAACTATGCTACTGATTCGACCAATATTCGCTACGCAGTTTTTTGCACTCCTTTACTTATTTTGTACATCATTTATTTTATTTTTCACTTTTCGTTTGCATTGTAAATAGCACCGTGAGGAAACATTAGTGGCAATGGACGACTAAATACCATGTTTATTGATTTTGTTGTACTCTTGGGTAGAAATGTTATTTAACAAACATAAAAATATTCGCACACTCGTACAGACGATTTTTGTGCATGCATTGCCAAACACACATACATAGTAGTACGTATATATTAAATATATGCTTAGACGCCAGTCGAGATCTTAGCCTGAAATTTCTTTACCTTTTTTCATTGGACCTTTAAGCGATGGATACACACACGTAAGTATGTATGGAATGATTTTTAAAGTGTGGATAATGCGTCATGGTATTCAGTCTTAACCAATATTTACCTTTTTGTTTATTTATTCGAAAAGTTTGCTGTATACGGTATATGTATACATAAGTTGTTGAATGTAAACACATACACAATGTACTTTACTTTGTTTGGTACGTGATAAACAACAAATCAATAAGGATTCGGTTGAAACGTGAACTAAATAAAAAAAACAAAAACAGCAACGGCATGAATGAAAGAAATTACTATTTAAAAACCAGATAAAAAAACAAAAACAAAAAAAAAAAAAAAAAAACAGCTCTTAACGTTAAAGTTTATCCACATATGAGTGCAATTATCAACATTAACAACGTCGTTAAATGAAACTCAACGAGTGGCTTTCACCATTACCAACTAATTCGGAGAATGCTTTCTCCTTTCTACACTTAGCCTGATGGATAGACGTTTTGTATGTACAACGCCTAAAAGCATTCATCAAAACTTTCACAAAATATGAAACACTCAGATACTCCATTGAAGTTTACGATGGAAAGAGAGAAACAAAGAAAACCCGGAAATTCTTTCTACCCACCCCAATTACAATTTAATTTTTATAATGGTTCAGTTTACTTTACTACAGCAACCAAAGTCAATCGCCACTTATAAACGTTTTCAAAACGCACGCCCAGCGTCCATAGTTTGTTTATTGTACTGAGTACGAGAAGTGTAGTAGATTTGCTAAATATTGGAAATCCTTCGAAATGTCCTTTGGAAATGCCAAGAAGTGGCCTTTGTCTTGGCCAGAATAAGTAATGGAATCTATCTGGCTTGTCCGTCCATTGATACTCTATCTCTATCTCTTTTTTAGAGAGATATGTAAAGAATTTCGTTTGCTTTTAAGAACCAGCTTCACATTGTTTTCTTTTTTACGGTTAAGTAAAAAGTCGACTAAATTGAGGAAAATCTCGTCCTTTACTGAGACTCAGACTCAACATCTGAGATCTGTTTGCGCGTTTTTCTATCAAGCTAACGTTTCTTTTCTTCAAGTGTACCGGTAACTACGTTAGTGTTCTTTAATGTCGTATCAAACAAACCTATGTCCACTACCTTTCTGAACAATACAGGGTTTCTAACACCATCATATGTAAAAAGAACAAGAAAAAACTCAAAACGAACAATTTATATTTGATTTCGAACATTATATAAAAAGGAAAAAACCTTCAAAAGGTAATTTTTTTTTTTAGTGTTAATTGTTCCTTTCAAATAAAGTAAAGAAAAATTTAAGGTCCAATGTCAAATGTGATCCAAGGACACATCGCGATAAGATTAGGATTAAATTGTTACTTGTGGCTAGGAAATGTTTAAAAGAAACACATTCATTGATTGTTTTCGGTTTACACGATTTCATATGCAATAATTTTCATTTTCCATTTACACGATTTTAAAAGGAATCTCTGTAGCATGTAAAACGAAGGATAGGTGTAAGTCAATCTTCGGTCATTTTATGTTTAATATGTGTATGTTTGTGGTATATCTTTACTCTTGCATACATTAATGGCTAATAGGAAAATAAGTATACTCCCAAATATGCCGGAAATTTTTTTACGCACGCATGGCTGCCTTGCTTTATGTTTATGTCGAAGGATACTTACGCTTGCAACAGTGTTCTCATGTTCTCATGTTTTTGTGATATAAATTTTCCATATATAGGTTTGCATTAAATGAAAACGGAAGCAGAGAAATGGTTATCAAATAATTCGATCTAAGTTTGGACAAAATGCTCTTTCTTGGCTTTCTTTCTTTTTTTTAATTCCCTTAAATATTTCAATAAAGTATTGCAATTGGATAAGTATTCAAAAGATTGCCTGACCCCTTTTTTAATTTTTGGTTTTTTAATAATATTTTCTTTTCTTTGCCCTAAGGGGACCGTAGCAAGTATAAAATATATATATATATATATATGTAAAATATATATCTAGATATTTTTACGTTTTGTTTATAATAACAACGGCACATTTTCGGCAAAGTAATAAAACATTAATAAGACAACAAACAAATTGTTGTAGCTTTAGTATGTAATAAGGGGTTGAAAATATCGATGCAAACAAAAATATTTGTTGTATACGCACTACTCTCTTGCAAATATTTGATTTTATCGAATCTACACCGGCATTAACCAAAAATTCCACCCTTATGCATTTGCATTAAATTGAAAGTTCATTGAACTCGTTCGTATGTACAATTTTTTGGGCATTATTCACAGAAACGTTTTTTTTTACCTTAAACTACAAAATAAATTAGGTTATGTTCGAGGTTTTGAATTTGTCTTAACTTTGAAACCTTGACACGCAATAGGTTTTGCATTTCGTAAACAATGTTTTCAACTTTTACGAATTAGATCTTGTGACTATTGCAATAATTCATAACACAATTATTTTAATCTTAATTCGGTCACTTTCCTCAACCGGTATATTGTCTTGCGGAAAAGGACTTCCGTTTTCACCAAGCCATATTGAGTTTTTACATCCAAGCTATGTAAAAGAATTGAATAATATCTCGTCGCGCTTGAAGGTCAGGTTGAAATAATGCCTTTTCTTTTGGCTTTCCAAACAATAGATGTCGAATGCTTGCCAGTTTTCGACCTAACTAACCGCATTCAAGATCGTAAAATCATTACTCATACAAAATTAGATGCAAATGTAATTAAAAAATTTTAAATGTAAAACGGCTTTCATCTGTTTCACCTCCAACATGCTCATGCTCTTGCTCATCTCGAACAAACTAAGGCATGCATTGATGTGGTTTAAATCAGGCGCACTTAAACGCTGGCCTTCGCCAAACTGAATCATGGTCATCATCAATCACTCCAGGACTTAAGTGGTCAAAGATGACAGCTTCCTTGGATATCTTAAATGTGCTAACAACCATTCATACCATGTAAGGTACTCAGGAATCGGCAACCGGCCTTTCCTTACAGCTTGACTATATGTACCAAATCAACAGGAATAATCTGCGAACCCCTAATGCGATTTAGTTATTTGTCAAAGTTAAATATAACGAAGAAAAGAAAAAAGCAGAAACTGTTGTATGTCTCGTTATGGTGCAACAATTACAAGGTTTTTTAATAGTCTTTGTAAATTTTTATCTTCCAAATATCGCGATAGAGACAGTAAATACTCTATGCTCAATTGCATCCTGTTCAATCTATTCTCTGCTTCCACTATCCATTGCAATAAAAGTCAGAATAACCAAAATCACGCAATTGCACCCGAAATGTTCCTTCAGTACGGCCTACAAGCGAAATTTTTCCATTTAAAGAAAAAAAATGTTCAGAAAATCCATTATCGTAATTATAATATTAAGAAGCATATGTTAACGCATACACTCACATATGCGCAAACAGATAACCGAAACGAGTTAAGAAAACAGGGAAAGTTTGCAGTTGCTAGTCGCAGAGGCAATCCCTTGTTGTATTTTATTATACCCATCAACGAAGGGTGAGCGATATGCCCATTTTGTCAAAACGTTTGCAACGCGCAGAAGGAAGCATCAGAGACTCCGCAAGGATATACCTATATATTCTCGATCAGCATCAAATCCTAAATCGATTTAAGTATATCCATCTGTCCGTCTATGTAATGTCTATTGTAAACATTTTCCTGGCCGCAAAAATGAAGCCATCGACTTCAAATTTGGCAGAAACAGGGAAAGTTCTTGCACGCAGATTTCTATTGAAAATGGGCCAAATCGTTCGAAGGATACGTCCCAGCATCACGTAAACTGCGAATAAATTGAATGAAACATTGGTTTTTGCTAATTACTCATACACTATAGCAAATAAATGTACAAAAATTTGAACGATTATTCTACGGGCGATGCTGCAGCGCCGTTGTGCACAAAAATTGAAAAGATTGAGCATGCCTATCCAATTATATAGAGTGTCAAATTTGAATTATTTTTGCAATATCTTTATAACATGCAGAAAAGAGCTTCAAAAACCCCATAAAGTATACAAATTCTAGGCCTAGGTTACTACCCTTGAATGCACCTAAATGTGTCCGCCTGTTCGTCTGTCCATCTGTCTGTTTGCGTCACTTGCGTCAAAGGTACCGCCTAGAAATTAGCAAAAGAATTGGGTATTGACCTGAAGTTTTCAAAGGACACGCCTACAACGCCCACATGCCTCTACGACAAAAAGCTTTCTCTTGAAAACGGAAGAAGTCAACTGTGCCCGCTCCATATTACAGAGCATGCGAATTTTGTTCTTTTACTTGTTTTGTCTTTTTTAGGGTAACGATGATGGGTATAATAGATTCGGTCCCGACCGAATTTAATTTGCTTACTGGTTTTTCTTTCTTTCGTAATTCAGTGTTTTTGGAATTGCAAACGTTTTACAAAGAAACTAAATAAAGGCATGCAACCACACATATAAGACATGACATATATACTACACGCTCGCATTCGCACAATGTGGGGTGGCTCGTCAACGTCACTCTTAATGGAGAAATGAAAATAACAAAACAACAACAATATTAAGAAAGGCAGCAACAGACATGTCGTGGTTTCTAAGTAAGGCACTCAATCATCATATATTTCTTACATGCATAAGAGTGCCAAAAAAAAAAAAAACAAGAAGAAAAGAATGGGATATGCTAGTAGTAGTTGCCAAAATATTTCGACCATCTAGGAATTGCGTTAGTTAAAAATACATGAGAAGACCTGTGTTGATTAGGTTGAAGCCTGGATGTGACTTGAAGCAAATATATGCATAGAAATAGATAACTATTTTGTCAATAGTGGATGTGGCCAATTCAGGTTTACTATATTGCTGCTGTACTATCCAGTAAATCAAGATACACATTCAAGCCACACACAATTTTTATGTTATTTTCTTATGCCTTTCTTAAAATTTGTTTCTGCAAATAAAACAATTATTTAGAAATAATCAACAAATATTTCTTTTTAAAAAATTATAACTTTGAACGTTAAGCAGAAGCATTGGACAGAAGTATAGTGGCCCCAGTCAGCGCAGTGCCTCCCAGCAACTAGAGGATCTCGCTATTCAAAGAGTCGCAGAGTTGGAAAATAGGCAGTAGAGGCCACAAGAATGGCGCAGGCACTTGGGAAATTCTCATCAATTAAAGGATCTCCTTACTTCTGGAGTATCAGAGTTAAAAAATATTATCGTATATGTTGGACGATACGAGGGCCATCTAGCAGAGCACTAAAACCGCAGACAGCCATTCATCTTAGGTTACTTGACCCTCGTAGCTGGCAGTAGTTCAAACGTATAAACCTCCAGTCGTTTCTCAACGCACCTTAAGAATATTCTTGCATTTGGAATGCCATTCAATTTATCCTTCACAGATTGTCAATGACCAAGAAGAGATATCGACTATCTATTCCATAAAAATGTGTTCAGATCTTTTCGAGTTCCGTGGACCAGCATAGTAGAAATGAAGACTGCAGGTATCTTCTGACACTTGTGATTTCTTCACAATGAAGACTTTGCCGTTTGCGGGAGTAGTTGCATTATGAATTTTTCATTAAGACGCTCCGTATACCGAATTTTTTTTCTTCTTAGTTAATTTGTCTTTCGTCGTTTAGGTTGTATGTTATACAACAGCATACCATCTCGGACAAATAAAATGGCGTTCAACGCCTTCAACTGTTCTGGTCAACCCACGTAAATCAGGGCTGGGTGGAAAATTGTCTATAAACGATTACAAACCATTTAATATAAATTTTCAGTAGTTGAGGGTTTGTTTAAAAGCAGGCACTTAACAAAGAAGTTGCCATGAAAAATTGCATATTTTGAATGCAAATTTTGATCGAACATTCAATTGTTTATGTTTTTAAGCAAACATTCCAGAGTTGTTAAGGCAGAAGCAAAAGATAATTCCTCAACATAAAAATTTAAGTAAATATCAGGAAATAACTGCAAAAAAAAAGAAACAACCAATAAAGTTGAGTAGACTATGAGAACTCACGTTAGTTGTGTATGCTATTGGCCTTCTATGCCGAAGTAATTGTTTCCACTTCCCAAGATTAGAAAATTTTTGAAAACGTGGTATAATGAATATCTCATTATAAAATTTCTTGCTACTAAACACAAAATTAAGAGTGTAATCTAAATCTACATGCACACACACACACGTACACACACACATATACACAAACATACACAAAGCGTTTGCATGGACGACTAAAAAAGTTATTTACTGCTTTACAGTTAGTGCAAGTAGCGCCTATAGATGTTTGGCAGTGACTGACATGTTACTACCAGAAATTTGACTTAACTGCAGATATATGGATAGATTCGTGTATTTATGCGCACATTTACCAGTTATTTGATTGACTAAACGGTTGATGAGCACCTAAACAGACAGTCAGATATCAAGGTAGAGTGTGATAGGCAGACAGAAAACTTACGCTACTTGAGTATGCACCCCTTTTTTTTTGTGTGTGTGTTTTTTTTTTTTAGTCCCGGCACAATGCTTCTTCAATTGTAATTATTTGTTATTTGTGGTTTTTGTTATTAATATCGTTTATTTTCGTGCATGCATATGTATGTTTGTTTCTTGCTTTGTGACTTAGGGGAAGGAAGCCTTTAATATGTATGTCATCAAAATTTCATGTTGTTATACAAAAAGAACCACATCTGTACGCATTCACTGAAGCGCTAGCACTTACTTGCTTATTGCTTATATACGTGAATGTTCTTCTTAATCAGCTAACATGATATAGATATGATATGGATATTCGAAGGAGAAGAAGAGGAAGAAGAAGAAGGAATACAATAAAACTCCTTGAGGTAATATTTATTAAATTCGTTACACATTAACAATTCATTAACGTTAATGTATAGTTTGTACTTTTTCTTGTAATTATACTTAACAGCAATGAAATTACATGTCCGCTATACTGCAATTTATTTGTAAAGGAAAAAGTTTTCAAAAAAAATTGTTTTTTTTTTCATTTATCTATTCTTCTTTGTAGTTTTGAAGTCATATGCTATGGGCGTTTTTATTCTCCATTCATTGAAAAGTGAAGAAAAGAAATTCTTTTTGACATTTTTATAATGGGAGCTAAACGCCTTCTCAACCCCCTTAATACTATTATTTTCACGGTTTACCATAACAATGCAGTGAACCTACTTGCCTTTTTTCTAAAATTGATGACTTAATTAAAAGTGCTGTCACGGACTCATTGTAATTATCACTCCTACCGCCAGCAGTTGTTTAAAGAAAAGCAGATGTTTCCTGTAATGACTTTACGGCTGTCGGCTGGTCTGTCTTTCTTTACCTCATATATTTTAAAAATTGTTTTTTATACCCACCACAAAAAGATGAGGAATATATTCATTTTGCCGAAACATTTGCAACGCCTAGAAGAAAGTTTCAGAGCCCCCCCAAAAAGTGTACATTTCATCACTCACAGCATCAAGTTCTGAATCGATGTAAGTGTGTCTGTCTGTTCAAATATGGCAGAAAGATTGAAAGTTCTTGCACTCAGGTTCATATTGAAAATGGATCAAATCCGTCAACGGCCACGCTTGTACTGTTAAGTAAAGTGGGCACACCTGTGTGTTTTTCAATAGGAATAAAATATTGCTTTTTTTCGCTTATTACTCATACAATGCAAAAGATATATCGGCAAAAACTGGAACGTACTTTCTATGGGCGATGCTGTAGTACCTCTACGAAAATAGAAATAATCGGCCGCACCTATCAATTTTATAGTGTCATTATTTCATTTTTTTTTTTTTTCCAAAACATTTATAACGCACAGAAGCAAGCGGCAAAACTCCCATTCATCTGCCAACTGTGAAAGTTCTATCGCTTACCAACTTGCAAAAGAATTTGAAGATGACTCAAACTTTTCAACGAACATGCCTACAACGCCCACACGTCTATGCAACAAAAACTGTGAATATCGCCGCTTTCCGTGTTTGTTGTTTGTTACTCATAAACGTGCAACGCATACACCATATATATTCTCACCCGATGTTATAGAGTACGAAAATTTAGATTTTTTCTTTTGTAGGATCACGTTGAAGGGTACAAAAGCTTCGGTCATGACCGTATAAAATTTTCTTATTTGTTTTTTTTTTCCTAATTTTTCTTTCATACGGTATAGTACGAGTCAGTACAACTACGTAATTTTTGCGTGCGTTTATCGTTCTGATGGATGATGCGAAACGGAGGAAAATAAATAAGACAGATCTTTAACTTTCCCTTTAAAATCTTTTTTAATCTGTCATTAATATATAAAAAAAAAAAAAAAAAAAAAAAACAAATATTTGCGGCAT
>CCAG010015726.1:0-18913 GCA_001077435.1 Glossina morsitans morsitans
GAAGAAAAAAAAAAAGGCAAATGTTTAACTTTCCCTTTAAAAATTTTTTTAAACTGTTATTAATATAAAAAAAAAAAAAAAAAAAAAATATTTGCGGCATTAGGCATTAAACAAACGGCGGCAATATTATGAAAATTCTTTAAAAGATTAGTTAACTTTTGAATATTTGGTAAGCTCTTGATTGATGAATTCTTTACGGATATGGACAATGTTCATGTACTTATGGTGGGATAGCCATGTTATCCCTAAAATTACGCATAGCTTTTATGATAATAACAAAGACATAATTAGAAGACTTTTTTCAAAAAAAAAAAGATTTGAAAAAATAAGAGCGACACGAGCTTAACGAATTACACTCTTGAATCGTTTCGAAAGAGGAATGCTGTCATCTAATAAGTAGGACAAATAAAACAAATTTTTATTTAATTAAACATAATTTGAATAAATAAACTTGCTTTTAAGATCAGTCGTCTAAAGGCGTGAATTATGCTCTTTTTAGTAATTGAGAGAAAAACAAAAAAATTTGTAAAAATCAAACGGAAAAATACACTTAGCTTAAATCAATTTGGTTAAAATTAAATAAACACCACATGTACATGAAAGTATTTGAAAAATGATTAATGTTCCAAAGAAAAGGTTATAAAGACCACAATCATTAAAAAGAATCTGCTTCGGGCAATCTAATAAATAAATATTTCACAAGAAATGTTTATGCATAGTAGGCGCAATACTCTTTATAGGTAAAGTATCACAAGCTATTTCATGAAAGAAGGAGAACAAAAAAAAAAAAGAAAAAAAGAAAACAATCTCAAGAGAAACCAGCATGACGCTAAGCAGCAACAATAAAAATAACAATCATTGTAAATACTTTATGCCCAGAGTTATGACCTCTTCTATACGTCTAAACGTTTACGTGATTTATTAAAATTTAAAAAGCTTCCAATGGTCATTACGTTAAACCGCCGTCAACTTCAAGAGTTCAAATAGTTTTATTGGTATTGATCTACTTCATTGGAACAATCGTTGCACGACTGATTTATTAATACCTTTAGGGTAATAATTGTTACGCCCTTTACAATATAAATAGTATATTAAATGTGAGACAAAATTTGTTCTGCATCCAAGTTCTTGAATAAAATGTATTCACAAAAATCTTAGGTATCCATTTGGTGTCTACAATACTATCACCTTCCTGCTAAATGGTGTCATCTTTGCGAAATTATCTGATTGGTTTTTTTTTTGTATGTTGACGAACACTTATTTCCCCCCTTTTTGTTATGACCAATCCACTCAAGAGATGTCCACTATATGTGTGAAGGAAGTGGGGAAATAGAAAGATATATATAGGTGCCCTCAGCCTAGTAGATGTGAATCGTTATGCCTTTACCAACTAAGCATTCACTATACCTACGACCAAAGTAAATTCTACCGCATTGAGATTTGAACCTGATTTCCATGAACACATCAGAATTTAATTTCGTATTTCACCGATCGATCACGTTTAGTATAAGTAGCAAGCGTTTAACGAAAATGTACAGAAACCTTTGGCTTTCATGTTAGCTACCATGATCTTGCTTACATTTACACGCAGGTGATGGCAATATTTAAATTTCGAAATTTTCTAATAATTATGTTATCAGGAAAATAGCTGAGGAATTGTATTAAGCGAAATGGTGTAGAGTATTTAATGATCGGCACAGCCTAACTTAAATTTTTTTACTTATTTTGCTTTTTATTAATTTCTAAAAGAGAGAGTTATTTTTTTCAAGTGGGTCGTCGGTAAAAGATATAGCAAGCGTACAGATCGCAAACTTTTCTCTAAAACAAAAAAATTCTTGAAACATGAATCAACAACTGGTGAAGCGCATATTATTATCGATTTAAAAAAAATTACGTTCAGGTTATGTAAAAAAGAAAAAAATTTTGCCGAAAAAATCAATTGACTATCGGCAGCACAATCAGTTAAATTTAGCCAATCACGAAATAATATTACGACGAGGCTATAACTCCAGTCAATAAGATAAGACTTGAATGAATGCACAACAGACAGCATCGACTTGGAACACAAAATGTCGAGAGAAATGCAATAAAACCTGTAAGTTATAATAGTTTTAAGTAGTTTTGTGTAAGTTAACCGTTTGAGCCACATAAGGACGTCGACTTCATTAAAATCTTTTAAAAAAGAATTCTAAGATATTTAAGGGATCCTTGCTACAATTAACGAAGTAAACGAAGTACCGAAGTAAAATTTTTGTCATCGACGAGTGCTTCTTCAGCAAAGCTGAACTGTAAATACTTGTAATACCGTATTGAAGTTATATTCGAAAAATCGAATTTAAAATTTTAATGTTCGTATAACGTAATATAATTTAATCATTTCTGTAGGAGCCATGAAATAAATCAACATGTCCAAAAGCATGTCGATGTACCAAATTTTATCAAAATATCTTAAAAAATGCGATCTAGAGTTTGAATTCAAAGATGGACACATGGACAGACATCAGACAACCAAGCGGACAAATAGGCTTAGATTGATTTGAAAGGTGCTTCTAATCAATCGGTACGATAAAAAGCGAATATATTTCAACTCCTTACGCGTGTTACATACATCAGAGTACATATAGACTGTATAGAATGTTGGTCCAATTACTGTTAAGCAAATTTATCCCAAAGCTTTCTGACAATTGATATCATCAGGAGGTATCTGCCACGATTTTGAAAATGATCCCATCTACCGCCATAATTAGGCCAACTCTAATACGTATCCAGCCTAGCCAAGCTTTCACACATTTTCAAGCGGGATTGCCATCTATTATGTAACCTATAAGAATCTTTTAATTATTTAAATTCTTCGGTGAGTGGATGTGTGTGTTGTGAAAACACTTTTTCAACTTTTTCGAACTTACGCTCAATACGTGTACATAACATGGATTGTTGAGATTCTGATTTCGATCCCAAAAAAAAAAAAAAAAATAAACTCTATCATCGCACCAACTCTATTGTTTGCAGGGTAGCAAACTTATTTCTTATTCAAAATATTTGTATTTACTTTTAATTAATACTTTTATAACTTATAATGAGCTTTAGAACTTTATATAGTTTTTATAATGGAGCATAAAAATTGTGTTTTAGTTTAAAGCGCAATTAAAAGTAAAAAAAAAAAAAACCTCTTAATCGGAACAATCACTTGAAAGTTTTATTAGTTAAACGAATGAATTAATTACAAATTTGTTGAAAAAAAAATATTAATTTTAGTTAAACATGAAAGCGCTATGTGCTAAAAGCCTGCAAATATATTCACTGAGGTTCGTTGGGATTAATTAGACCAAAAAGGAGGATTATCTGCTGTTACAGTCAAAACGGCATAAGATAAATGCGCCCTGAAACGAATCTTGGATATCCACTAACCAAACCTACTTTTCATTGATTAATAATCGGTCGACCAGAGGCCAGACCAGAGAGAAATTTTAAGAAACGGCCATTGCTTTGGAAAGCACTTCTTTTAAATTTGCAAACAAAATCTAAAGGGATTTCATGAAAAATTTGTTCCTCAAAAGTTTGGAAACTTGAAACTTCGAAAGAAAGACGCTTCTGGACAAGCGTCCAGAGCTTACATAATCTTAAGTGAAGTTACATGTCCCAATAGGCCTATGACGTATATTGCTGATTTATAGAAGCTGCAATCCCTTCCAGAACAATTACAAAAGAACTACTTCTCGTCTCAAAAAAGCACGTTCTTTATAAACTTTAATTATCGCAACCGTCGTTGGCTCTTTCGGCTATTGATTCTTAATTCTTTCAATATAAAAAGTACTTATGGTCGAAAGAAATTGTTAAAGGATTTCAGCAAGACAGCAAGTAAAAGTATATGAAATTTTTTGAAAATATATTGTGCACAATATATCTTTGGCATAATTACTAACAAATCAAATCTAATTGATTGACTACCCAGGCTTCCACTAAAGAACTTTTATATGATTTTAACAAATGGAAAACGAAACAATCAAATGCGGCCATCTATTCAAGTGCAAGCACTTACATTAATACATACATGTATTGTAGTTTAAATGCCACTATATTGTGGTCAAATGTGAGTGCGTGGCATGGTGTTAATGCTACTTAACGAACCAGCCAACCAAGTCCTATAAAATTTGTCAGTGTCTAAAATCACATGCAACAAAAGAAAAAAAAAACAAAAAAACAATCTTTCAAAACAACAACAACAACAACAAAATAAAATAGTATATTAAGCAAAAACCACCAAAATCTCATTTTTAAAGGTGTTCATTAAACAACACTCCAGTTACGTGTAAAATGAAACAGAAAAACTCGTAAACACGATAGGAGCTTATATACACATTTGCAAAGGGTATTCAAAAATGAGCCGATCCGATAGTTGATTTAATAGCATACTACTACGTTCATAAATCAAATCGTATATAATAAATCATATTTTACTATATTTTCGTAAAGGCAAGAAAAAACGTCCAAAATAAATCATGTTTCGGAATATACTTTAGGTAATTGTTAAAATTTGCAAATGTAAATCATAATGCCGGACAGCTAATAACATATGTGCTTTTTTAAAAAGAACTAACATCGCTAAATGTTTATATATTTACGAAATCTTACAAATTTGTCTTTGGCTGTTCATGATAAGTTTTCCATTTTTAGAAAAAAGGAAAAACTTTAGCAGAACAGGCCCCATCCACGCCGAGATTATTTGATTGTTCTAAACTGGACAAGGTAGGCAAAAAAACGGTTTGACAACTTTATCCGTCTGCCAATGACCAGTGCATGCCAAGAAAGCCGGGAATTATCCGTTCAAAAAGCGATTAAAGTCGATTCACAATTAGAGATCTTGTCAACATAGGCCAATTAACATTTGGATCGATAAAATTAACTATGAAAGACTATTTGGATCTCAGATGTGTTACTTGACGATGGACTCTGTGCCAACGCATTGGTTCATTGACGCTTTTTTACCCAAATACAACTCATCTCGTTCCTTTACTTGTTCGGCGGATTTAATACGCCCGATCTAGCTGCGCCTGGTTGGTGTATTCTCGAAACTAAAAAATTTCTCTAGAATCTTAATAAAGTTATAAATAAACTTTTACTTTTATCGAAGACCTACAATTGAGTCGAGCATAGTGTCTGTTTTAAAATGAAAGAAAGAAATAAATGAGAGAATTATGAGAGAAATGTCGGTTTAGCTGCAGCCAAGTTAAGAAACACAAGCCAATGCGCTTTGTTAAACGATGGTTGCAGTAGTTTTTTATACATTCTGGTCTCAACATAAAAGGTTTTATTGGCAATAGCGTAACATCTCTTGCACTGCCTTAGATATGTCTTCCAATTTGGTATCATTCGTACTAGGCTAAGAAAAAAAGAAGAAAACTCGTACTCATCAGCTCATCTTAAAACACCCTTTGTGTATCCATATATTAAACACATATAGATACATGTATATGCATGTATATAATATACCTTGTACATAAAACGTATGCATGAACATACACGACGACCTTTTCTGCTTAATGGCGATGGTGTTTATTTGAAAATGCATGCATACATCTACTTATGTACGAATATGCACACATATATATATATATATATATACGTACATACATACACATTTATGTATATATATATTTCCTATTTTCGTAAAAATATACAACGAAAAAAAGCATTTTTTTTTACGCCCCAAACTGGTTTTAATTCAGGTTGCATTCTTTTAACCAACAATTTTAAATTCAATTCTTAGAATATTAAACACATATTTACTGAAATTTATGTACCTATGTATGCAACTATATTTCGCATTGATAACATAGTTAAGAAAGTAAATAGGTGTACATAATATGCTTATGGCTGGCTGGCCGGTAGTCTGTATTTTTCTCATTTATTTTCAATCAACTTTTTTTTTTTTGCGTACGAGCAAATATTTCTTCTTCCTTTTCTTTTTATTTTTGATTTTATTTTTTGTGATTTTTCCTTTTCCTTTTCTCTTCTTCTTCTTCTTTTTCCTTATTATTATTATTATTATTATTATTATTATTATTAATGGCATAATTTTTCAAAGAAGCATTTCATGTTTAGATCAACATTTGTTGTGAGTTTTTGTCTTTGGCATGCAATTTCATTAATAAATAAACTTAGGCACATATGTACCTTAGTATATTTGCAAGTTTATTTTTATATATAAATGTGCACATGTTTATGAATTTATTAAAAATTTTAAATCGTTTGTCTGGAAATATTTTACAAACGAAGCCAGCTAAGCTATCGATTAACATAAGAGAATTTATTATGTAAGAACGAGGAGAAGCACTCTATTATTCTTTGGAAATTTTTTACTGAATATTAGCGAAGACTGTTGAATGAGTCCATAAAAAGTAAAAATGTGCAATTGTTATAGAAAGTTTCTTAAAAAAATAAAAAAAATAATAATAATAATTAATTTAATAAATAATTTCAAGTTCATATAATATATGATAAAGACGCACACATATATATATATACATATATAAAGTATTCACAAGGCTTTAATAATAAAAAATGCAATTCTTAATGTCTGCAAACACGCTATACTTGAATATGCCTTGTTTTGCTTTTTCCGAAAATATAGTATGCATTTATACTTTCGACTAATTGAAAAGTACGTGAAGTTCTCTATAGAACTACCTATATCTCATATATAAGTGGCATGTCACTCATCACCACAAAGATTTACTTTTCGTGCAATCAATAGTATATGACGTACTTTTGACATCGCCATCAAGTCTAATATTTGCTTTGTGGGCATGTTTCCTTCCAGAAAGAAACTACTGTACCAAATATTTATTAGTTGCCTATGTATTTGTTAAGTGCCTATGATAGACTGAAGTCGGAAAATAAGTAGGGTTCGCCTATAACTGTTACGATAAAGCTATGTAAAGTAACTCACGTACGTCACAGTACTTCTATAGCACGGGCTCATTCTAACAACGGTTCCAGAATTAGGAACGTCGACGTATAGCACGGCACTTTTAGAGCACATTCTCTCTCTACCACGGTTCGGTTCGGTTCGATTTAATTTGAAATTAGGAAAATCCCCTGGTTTTACTAGAAAGTTTAGTCTACAAAGCACAAAGAAAGGCCAAGGCTTAGCCGAACAGTTAGAGTAATATTTCTTGCCATAAGTGCTTAGCACATTTACAAACATCTTTTAATTAAAAGCAAACGATCTAAAATCACAGATTTTTTTACAGGACGTAGATATCTTGGCCAAAAGAATAGAAAAGTGTTCAGGATTTCGCTCTGTAGCACAATTTTATACAGTTAATATTATAAGATCCGCCTGAGTGGCCGAGAAGGCAAGAATCTCGACTAGCAACTCAATGGTCGTGGACTCGAATCACAAAAGCGGTAGAGTTAAGGGAATTTTGTCGGTCATTTTTGAAAATGTAACTTTTTAATAATTAAGTAAATGTACAATTTTGTAATCTATATGTTACACCCAATTCTCATTTTACACGAATTTTTTTACACGTATTTTTTGGGAACGTATCTATCGTGTAAAAAGAGAATTAGGTGTATAAATAAATTAAATTATTGGCTCATTTCGGTACACCGTTTACTGGTCGTAGAACTTAAGCATAAATTTGATTTCTACCATACTTTTGCATTGTAAGGGATTTATACTTAGTGCTTCACTTGAGCTGGATTTGAAGTATTTTTATGCAAAGAAATTTGATCGATTAGCAGAAGTTAATGTGATGAAACTTGATTCGAATGAGAACCGTAACATCAAGGTTAGTCACTGACGTTAAAATATTTAAATTTCTGACTTACTATGAATGGCTATAGTGGTCTCATGGTAGGAGGCGATCATTACATACGACAACGTATCAGTTTGAATCGTGTCAGCAAAGTTACTGTTGCTGTAGTGCAACAGCTCACTATCAAATAATCGTTCGTCTAAGGGTTCAACAAGGTCAAAAATTCGTAATTATGTTTTCCCTTTACTCTAACAATCTTTGAACGAGTCACTATAATCTATCATAAAACGATATTTATCCCTTTAAGATGCCGTACAAATGTATGCTCAGAATAAAATTCTGCTTCGCCCGCCCTTTCTTTAAGAGTACGCGCTATTACTCGTTTTTTTTTTTTTTTTTTGTTATATAATATGAGAATTTCAGAAAGTACTTCTGAGAGATTATGTGAAAAAATAAAAAAAAAATATGCTTTATTTCCAAATTATATAATATAATGAAAAACTTAAGAAGCTTAAATATAATAAATAAAAAAAAAGTAATAATACACCAAACGACAAAATTCAGATTAAAGATAAGTACAACAACACATATAAAAGTAATATAAAGAGTCAGCAATTTTTTGAGAAAAAAAAAAAAAAAAAAAAACAAGTCTAAAATGAAATATTGTAGGATCAGCCAAACACAAAAACCAAACAAAGCAAAAAGTTTGATGGACAAACAAAAGAAATATATATATATGAATATTGAATATTTTATGTGAAATGATAAATAAATGATAGAATTTTTTGCTTTTTTAGTGAAGCTAATGCTAAAGACCCAATGATAAAGAAACTCAGTAAAATTAATATGTTGCACCGAAAAAAGTAAGAATGTACTTCAAAGTTAAAATTCAAGACATGAAACATGGTGTGTGTGTGTGTGTGTATATTCCTACCTAACATCTGTATACAGCTGCAATACATTCAAACCGAAAATCTTCATGAACAACTATTAAAGTACATATAGTACTAAGCATTATGAGGATCTAAATATTTATTATCAGTTTTTCAGCATTCTTCTTCAATGTGGACACACTATCAACCCAACTTGGTCGTTTTACATGGCTAAAGTGTTACGAAGCTTGGAATGCATTTGAAAATTCAGAACCATTCAAGCAATATTTTATTGGCAGATCACGAAGCGAAGAATCCTTCAAAACGTAATACTGGGACCACAAATGAGGACTATTACTCAATTGAAATTGCGCGGGTGTATTATCGACTATCAGAAATGTTTTCTTTTCTTAGCTGGTAGCACTGCGACTGACATCTGTCACATGTGTCAAATATCACATCACAAATGTCGTTAATGTTTTTTCCAATGTTTATAATGCGTGTGAGGAGATGATTTCTGCTTATCAACCAGTCACGGAATGCATTACTTTGGGAGATGAAACTTGGATCTATGTAGGTGACCCGGAAACAACCAATCAATCGAACTAAGACCGCAAAATCCGCGCCTAAATCGCTCAAAAGTCAAGATGATTTGAACAATTCTCTTCGATTATCGTGACTATGCACTATAATTCCTTTCGCCGGACCAGCAGGCTTACTTTGAAAGCGACGAATAGATTGGGAAAAAATAAAATTGCTCTTACTTTTTTGGCACAATAGTATGTAATACAACGCAATTGTCGATCAATATAAGGAACGAATTTATGTTGCCGGCAGTCAGGATTCGTCCCAAGTCAAATGCAACTTACTGATATGTATATAAGTAAATTAAACACGTAAGAACATTATATCCGGGCATGGCCCACTATCAGATACCCTACACCACTTTGTCTAATACAATTATTGACTCGCTTTAATAATAAATAGTACACGAAAAGTTACAGATACATTATTTTCATGCAAAGGCATACCTTATATGCAGTGGTATCCCAAAAATAGACCTAAGGTGATTCGGTAAGGTTGATATCTATATCAATTTACTATTATGAACTAATATTCACCATGAAATATTACAAATTATACCGTTTTACCATATAAAGATTGAGTTTTCGTAGGAACGGTTATAGAGAGGAGACGAGTCCAACAATTATCCCATCCGAACCAAACTTTTCATACAAATTTAGAATGTCCAAATGATACTACATAGCGAGTTTTACCGAGAAATTTTGAAAAGTGCAATTTTTTTTCCATATAATGACTTTTTAAATTAGGGTGTGGATAGTCGAGAAAATGGACAGATCCAAACCATTTTCAATAGGCTTCGTCTTTGGATTAAAGCACATTAGTGTATTTCATTAGCGAATTTCATAAATATATATGAAAAACTGCGATCCGTAGCTTGAAGACAAATTTCTATAGCCAGACCTCAGATGGACAGACAGACAGACACGATTCAGAAAATGAATTTGAATCGGTATAACAAAAGGTGGGTCTGTCTTAAGTTCTTCTCTATGTTACATACGTGCACAGAAATTTAATATACCTTGTACCAAAAGTAATGTGTAAGGCATAAAAATGTTTTAAACCCACTTAATCTAAGCAAATTGTATTTGTGGACTTTATAGTGTGTGTCAATTAAGAAGCCAACTCAACAGATGCACATTAAATAAATACGTAATCAGCAAAAAATATTCCATTTTTGCATTACAATTATCCTTAAAACTTATAAGCTTTGAATTTGATCGACAACAATTGAAAATATCAAACAATACAGAAAAAAAAGAAAATTTGCTCAAATGTTCATTAAGGTTATAGAAGCCTTTTTATAAGAGTAAAATGTAATGCATCAACCATTCCGCAAAGTTTTGAGAGCTGGATAATTAACGAAGGTTCGAAAATTTGCGTCGTTTGTAGAAGTAAATCAACTTCAATTTAAGCCGAACGAATCACAGATATGTATCAACTTAAGCACTGATGTCGTCCAATAGGAAAACTTTTTATTGTGTCTTCTTATCTGATGAGAAAAACTTTTCAAAAAAAAAAATGTTTTTTTGTTTTGTATAATGACAGACTTAACTATATTTGAAAAAAAAAAGACGAGGCGGTATATTCACCAATAACGGTTGAGGGTATGCAACATTTATCATTCTCTTTGCAATGTTTTGAACTTTACAAAATATCCACGCATGCCATCCCACCTGCCGGAGAGGCAGAGACCTATTCCAAATTTCACAGATCGTGTGATAATTGAAAACATGAAATCTCTGGTCAATCTCTGGGCGATCTTTTGCGAAATGTGCCAGATTCGAAGTCAAGTATGGCTCCGGCTGCGAGATCACTCAAAGCTATGGCAGTATAGCATGACATAACTCCAAAAGAACGACAAGTCATGAAATTGTGTGTGTTCGTGGAGGCCAGGTTGCCCAAAAGCAGGATTGCTCCTGGTATGGCGATGCACTTCCCCCATCAGACTACCGCGATCAATGCCTTCTTGCGTGATCGCTGAATACGACCCTTTCGGGAATATCATGGTGGCTGCATTTATCCCCAACTTTGGTCGGGGACTAATAAAGAGGTATTGAGGAAGTCTCGACGGCTACCAAAATGCGAAAGAATGGCTCACACCCATTATCTATTTTTTGGTTTTTACAGAGTACCCACACTTGCCTCGTGCTGGTGGGTACAAAAGTAGATATGTACTCCGTACAACGTTGTTAGCCTAAAGTGACGTTCAATATTTGCTTAAAAGACATTTAGTTACCAATTAATAAATATTTACAAGAGGCGCCAAAACAAAAAGTTAGTTCGCTGGCGATGCACACAAAAGTGTTCAGAAAGTTGAGCTCACTCCAACCCAACTATTTTTTTATTGATTTTAGTCTAAATCTACAGAAAAAATTTGTGCACACATATATATATGCATATAAATGTATATATATATGACAGATATTTGTAATTAAGGCGGAAAAAGTTGCATAATAAAGAAAAGTTTAAAAAATGCTGATCGAAAAACTAATAATAAGGAAAAAGATACGAGTTATGTTGCAATTGTTGTTGTTTCTTTAAAAACTGTCATTATTAAGTCTAACAACATAAAAATGTTAGTAGTTTTTAAGTCTAACGAATTCTGAGGTTATTTTATTGAAACTTATGTTAAAAAATATGTATAAAGTTTTTTTTTAACATTATTTGCTTTTTTAAAACCAAAATCGTTGCGACCATTTATCAACTTTTATTAATTGTTTCTTTCATTTTTTTTTTTTCTATTATTTGTAAATAAAGAAATGTCGACATAAATCATTATTATTAGTCAATGTTGTATTCAATGTGAAACAATGTGCTTTATACAATTCATCGGAGGACGTAAGTATACTTGATTTCTCCTTACATTTGCAATATCAAGACAGCCGATTCGTTTTGTTAATTGTTGCTTATCAGTGTTGTTAGCTCTGTCACTGGATTGGAGAACTCGAGTTGCTGCACTCAAATAGTTGATGGGAGCGTAAATAAGTGTTTCTTATATAAACGTAAGTGGATTTTTCATATAAATTTAGTTAATTCACTTATAAGTTCTACGTTTCGAAAGTCTAAGCTTTAGATTCAGGTTCTCTAATAATACTTAAAATTAAACAACTAAGTACTCAACTGTCAGCTATAATTATATCGTACATCGCTTGTCGTACAGGGATCTATTAAGTCTTTGCATATGTATTTAACATGCAGTAGGGTTTAATATAGATTCACCCTTTGTTATACCGATCGATTCAGAATCATTTTCCGAATCGATCTAAGCCTGTCTGTCCGTTTACGGTCTGACATGTAAGTTTGTGTTCAAGCTACAGTACACAATTTTTAAGATATTTTGATGAAATTTGGAAGTATGTGAGATAGATGGAGGTTTTACTAGAATGACGTGAACTTGTCTGTCCGTCCGTCTATGTGGGTCTTGCTTTCTTCTATTCATACTTCCAGCCTAACGAACCTACTAGAAATATTTTGATGAAATTTGATCTTTTGGCCCAAAGACGAATGCTATGGAAAAATGATTTCGACTAGAGCACCTTTGCAACCATTTCCCATATTTCCCACCATATTTTGAAAGTCTTTATGCGAATAAACATATTAAGCGAAATGGTGTAGGGTACAGTATTTTTAATTCTTTTCAAGTACTTAAAACCCACAGAACGCTTAAGTAAAATCCTAAGTGAATGGAAAATAAAATCTATGGATGGATAATCTAAGGTTTGTGAATACAATGATTTTAAGGAAGTCGAATTTGCGACATTTTGCTTTAATTATTAATAATGTAATCTGCAGGCGGCATAAGTACATAC
Source organism: Glossina morsitans morsitans (assembly GCA_001077435.1). Classification (NCBI taxonomy): domain Eukaryota; kingdom Metazoa; phylum Arthropoda; class Insecta; order Diptera; family Glossinidae; genus Glossina; species Glossina morsitans. The sequence goes on from CCAG010015726.1 coordinate 13,030, forward strand.
ACATTTTTCTATATATAAAAAAAAAACTCGGATAAAAGAAACCTTCAAACGACGGCTGAGCAATAAATTTCCCATTTAAACAAGACAACCAATTTATAAAAAAGAAGAAGAAGAACAGAAAAATAACAAATCTATCAAAAAATGTTATTAATTGCAGATTAATGTTTTTATGTGGATTTATAAGCTTACAGGAGGGCTATACATATTTGATCAATGGAAATGAAATTAGTTGAGAATCTATGGTAGTCTACATTTATATAGATTTTTTGAAAAGAAAAAAACGTCATGAGCACTAAATTTTTGAAATTTAGTATTTATTTTAATCACGAGTGCAATGGTGAGCCACGCTTTACTGATTTAGACAATTTTTGGGCATGAAATGAAACAAATTGCATGAGTCATACAAAAGTAAAAAACGAAGAGGCATTGAAACATGAGCTTAAGAAGGAAAATTGAGTATGCAAGTTACGAGCATGAAACAAAGTGCCAAAGCTATTAAGGTAATGTACATAATCAAATATTTAGAAATTATTTACATATTGTCGATAATCGTTATCATATAGACTCCACCTGAGCGGCCCACTAGGCAAATGTTCTCGACTAACAACTCAGGACTAAATTTCTAACAAAATGATATATGTGGTCTTTAATGATTAATCTTATATCGTATGATTATCATTATATCATCGTCATATGCTTTAACTTGCTTTTAATTCTATTGAAGTTGTATGTGTATTCTGGTGATTGCGTTTTACAAATTTCCGTAATTCATACGTACTAAAGATAGATTAAAATTAGACGAACAAAGAAGCATTCACGTCGCGGCGCGGCTGATTTTTTCTATTAAAAGTATTTACCGCATAGGCGTGTCCTTTGAAAAGTTTAGTTTACTTCCAAATTCTTTTGCAAAGTTGTAGGCGATATGTACATTTTCGCTAACGGGAGAATGTTTACCACAGATACAATGCAGTATTGCAGACGAGCTAATGAACAGAGGGACATGCCTAGGTGCGTTACGAATTTGAAACTAGCCAAGAATTTATATACTTTATGAGATTTTTGAAGCTTGTTTCTGTGCATTATAAAGAAGTTTTGATAAAGAATGAAATTATAATAAACTATAAAATTAGGTAGATATCGCCGATAGAATATGCGTTCAAATTTTTGTAGATATATCTGCTGTATTTTATGAGTAATGTGCAAAACGCCAATTTTTTTATTCCTTTATAAAAATAAAGGTGTTCTCAATGCACGTAGTACTGTAGGCGTCTCCTTCGATCGACTTGACTCATTTTCAAACTCAATTTGCGTGCAAGAACTTCCAATGCTTCTGCCATATTTGAAGTCGATGTTTATAACAGACATTACACAGACGGACAACCGGACAGACAGACGGACGGACAGATGGACGTGCCTAAATCAATTTCTAGAGCTTAGATCAATTTGAGCTATCAGGTATAATACAATCTGCGTATTTTTTTACAAATATATTTCTGTACGAGACATTTATCATAGCTATTGAAAATAAACCCTCAATAATTAATTCAAGTGAAAATCTCAAATTCAATTTACGTTTTTTTGTTTGTTACGAGTTTATTGAAAAAATTATATTACGCTACTAAAGCAATCATCTCCTTACAACAAATAAATAAAAAGCAACCACAACTTATACGCGCTTATCCCTAAAATTACTATACGTGCATGTATCCCATCCCATCCCATCCCAGTTTGTAGACAAAAAATCACGAAAAATTGCACTAATTTCCTTTGGTTACGTTTTCTTGTTAAGTGAAATTGTATTATATTCCAAGTGGTGGGAGTGGAGGGGGGGAATCGGCATTAGTGGACTTGTCTAAACTGAAATTGCGTTGGTGGACTGACAGCTCAGGCTATGTTGGCGCCACCCGCCATACATCGAAAATCCAAATTCAATTGTACATACTTTACGTAAGTAAGTGAACACAACAGTGATACAAACATATTATATACGGAAACAAAACTTGAAATCGTAAAAAGCAGAAACAAAAAACCTTTACTATTAAGCTTAAATCGAAACTGTTGATACCTTTCCACTTCATTCTACTACCGGCTACTATAGATCGCAAAGAGTTTTAAAAAAAAGGGGAAAAAAGTCGCATTTTTACATCTATTTAATGTAATAAACTTCTTTGAATAATAAGTTAACCAGACAAAGCCGAAGAGAGTTTTCCGACAATACAGTTAATATAACTTATTATGATAGAAGACAGAGCCAGAAATAGAGTTCCTGTGAATTACAGTAATTCAGTAATTTTGGGAAGCGTCTGATGTTCGTTGGCAATAAGGACCTAAGAACAAGTACATGAAACGATTTCTCACCGACGAAGGGATCAAAGTAATGAATAATTCTATCTAGAAATTGTGATTAAGTGCAGGAAAAGAAAACTTTTGCAAAAGCTTAGACAATGAGAAGAAGAAGGGCAGACAACACAAGCAACAAGTCAGTGTGGGCGGATTCAAATCCCAAATGCGGTAATGTTTGGTCGCATCTATATTGCATCGGCATAACAGTTACCCATTACAGCCACAACCTCTCTGTCTCTTCCTCAACTCTTCCTTCAACTCTTTCTGACCGTCACCGTAGCAGTTAAAGAACAAGATGTTTCTATTCAACATTATACACAAACGCCGCAGATATAGTTTCTTAAAATAACAATATAAACAACAGGAATGAATTTCGAGTGCCTTAGGATGTTTGTTTATTTATTTATTTACACATTTATTTATGCATGTAAATAGAATTACAAAAGCCATTCGGCTGAGTTTTTTTAAAATGGAATAATCAAGCTACCTTTTTATACCCTACTCCACCTTGTGATACCGTGTATGCTGGATTTGTGTGCGAATCACCTTTTATTACCTAAGCTTGTCTGTCCGTCTGTCCATCTTGTATTCTTGTGTACAGGTTGCAATTTTTGAGACATTTTGATGAAACTTGGCAATAGTTCGGAGTGGACCGCTTTTTCAACCACTCTCCCAGATAACGTCTTATTTTGAAAAGTCGTTATATGAACAGCAGTGGTGTAGGGTGTTTATTGGTGAACAATAGCAATAATAACACAAGTAAGAAAATCATATATACTCTAGGATGAACTTTAAACATCCAACGCTTGGAGTCAATATGTAAATCAATTAATTTTAATGGAAATTTTGCAGGTCAGTAACATAATTGCCTGACATTTTATATCGATGTGTGCTGTAAGATGTAAATTACACTTTTTCCGTTGTCATGGTTACGTTTATGAATGCATGGCGCCCTTTTTGAAATCCAGAACCGGACGATCGACTAGCAATACATTTTAAATTTTAATTTTTGTAGACGTGCAGACAGCAAGTTTCCTTGATGCTTGTAACAGTAACAGATAAGCTCAAGGTCTCCCTAGAAACGTATATAAGATGCATACTAAGTAAGTAAGCAGGACTTTTTCAAAATATCATATCCTTATAGCCCTAACTATCGATAGCGGCTTAAGTTGGAAGGTTACGTCCATTTAACGCTTGAGAATTGGACGTGTGGAAGTCAAGTTATAGCATTGTAAGCGACAATGCGTTCGCTTAATTCCCAGGTTCCCAAAGCATTAACAAACATATAAAAAAAATGAATTTAACATTTAATGCTTACGCTATCTTTACTGCATAATACTTCAGGTTACCAACGCTCTAAGAAACGGAATAAACCCTTTTCGTATTATAACTAGTACTAAAAAAATAAGATGCAGAAACAACAATGGAAAAGACAAGAAAATGTATCTTCTTAATGGAAATTTATTGTTGCCACAGATTTCTTTACTAACCACCCACCCAAAAAAAAAAGAATTGTTAATTCTTAACTGTTTTACATTTACATGTGTGTTTGCCTATATCTTCGCCTAACTGCTGAGAGTACAAACTAAATACTATTCCATACTGTGCATATAAGTTAAGCTCTCTCTCTCCCCCTCCTGCGCCCGTTATTTTTCAATTGTTTCAAGTGTTGTCAATTGTGTGTCATTTTCTTACTATATAGAGGTGTGTGTGTGTAAATTTGAATTATTGCAAACTTTTATAGATTTCATGTTCAATATTCAAATTTCGCAATACCACATGCCGGGATATTAAGAAGACTAACTTGCTTTCTTTTCCTTCGTTTGTCCCTCCTTCCTAGATTGGACATGAAATGCTAAAGTGAAAAAAAGAAAAAAATCTTTTTTGCCTCGATTCATCATAAATATTCTGACACAAATGGGTGGGTGAATGAGTATCTTTCTGTCTATCGGTTGGCTTATGGGTTTTTTAGGCGAATAGCGAATAGAATACACACAGTGGTGGTGGTAGCTTTCCATTCACCTTATTTTCGTCTTATGTTATTAAAGCGAAAGAATTTCATGTGCACTGTATCACTTGATCTTTTATGCATTTATGAGAAAGCTTTTGTAGAACAAATACATAATGATGCCACATAAAGTATTTAAGTTCAACAAGTTTTGTTTTGTTTTTTTTTTTTACTTTTATTTTCGCCTTAGTCCATAGTTCATTAGTGACAAATGGCAGCACAACAAGTAATAATAAAACTACCAAATCTCTACGTCTATAGAACATTGCCTCGATTCTTGCTGATGTTACTGCTTTCTTTAAGAGATTTCTTAAAAATATCTTACTTGTGTTGGTTACCTTTTGCTGATTAATGTTGTCGTTACTATTTCCTAAAGCACTGTTGTACACTGTACTCTTTTTGCCTTTGCCTTTGCCTTTGCCTTTGCCTTTTATATATATTTTGCTTCTCTTCCTTTGATATCAATTCATTTTGCGTAATAATTTTAATTTATTTATTCCAATGAAATTATTAAACCATGATTGGTTTTCACTACAATTTTTATTGTAATTTCGCTTGGCTTTCCATTTAATTAACATTATAACTTATATAAGTATTTTTCTTCTTGTTTTTTTTTTTTTGTTTTAAGTTGTATTCAGATTGATTGTAATGATAATAAATTTTGTGAAGCGTATTATTATTTTAATTGTTATTAATTATTATAATTAAAAGCAACATCACTTGATGCACGCATGCGCTTGGCGTTAGAAATGACAAAAACAAGTCGATCTATTTGTCGTAATAGTAATTATGTTCCCATTACAATTTACACGTAAGAAGCGTGAAACTTTCATTCGTACACTAAGTTTGTCACGCTAAAGATGAAGCTTAAATACGAAGGTAGAAGAAGACACAAATACATACTAGATAGTGTTAGGTAATCAACATTTAAAGGTACTTGTCTCGCGTCTTTAGCGGTTTAAATTTGAGCAAAATAAACTTGATGGCCTTTGGCCATCTTCTCCCCCAGAGTTATTAGAGAGAGTTTAGGAAGGAAGTCGATGTCTTCAGACGTTATGTGGTGGTTTTCAATGCTATATATGATATATCTTTTTGCTCGGACACGCCCGCTTTTGCTATTTTAACGCAATTTTGATGTTGTATGGCTATCACGACGAAAATCTGTCGGGTAATTCTTTTGATCCGCCACTGTCGCGAAAATTAAGATAAAAGGCTGAAATTTGGCATAAACATTTCTTGATCAATTAAGAATACGAGGTTAGGTTGCGAGGAATGCTTATACCAAATTTCAACTTCCACCGTCAAATTGACTGATTTCCGTACATCTAGTATTAAAAGCGGAAATATATGAGCGCAACAAAGTAATGAAACGTTAAAATATGGCTATATTGGAACTTTTTATCCCGCCACACAGAGAATTCGGGTAAAGAATTCGACAAAAACGATATACAGTTCATCTATAATTGGTATTTTTAACTTGTCTTTGCTTTCGTGAAACATAGATATAAACACATTTTTTTTTTTTTTGCGTTT
>CCAG010015740.1:0-49039 GCA_001077435.1 Glossina morsitans morsitans
GTTCAACCTACAGGTCGCAAGTTTTTGAGATAGATACTTTGATGAAATTTGTTACACTCCCCCCACTTCAGATAGGAACTCACATGAATAGTAAGCCCTTCAAAAAAAGATATCATTTTTAATAGCGATAAAATTAACGGTACGGAATTTGGATCACATAGGTCAGTTTTTTAACCCTAATTATATTGGTGTTATCATGAGAAGCGTATAGACGGAAATTCGAATTTCTACTTTTTTTTATGACGAAAACTGAAAAATTATAAAACTGTTGGGAAGTAAATTAAGTTTGCTAACTTTGGACCACGTCATATGATGCCTGTTCTTGTTCAAGTTGGTGTAAGATGCCTCTTCTTGTTCAACTTGGTGTAAAATGCTTGTTCTAGTTCAAGTTGGTGTAAGATGCCTCTTCTTGTTCAAGTTGATGCAAGATGCCGCATCTTGTTCAAGTTGGTGTAAGATGCCTCTTCTTGTTCAAATTATTGTAAGATGCTTGTTCTTGTTCAATTTGGTGTAAGATGCTAGTTCTTGAGGCTTATATCGTTGGATCTTTCTCATGCTTTTCCAAAAGTCTCCTACCTTTATTAGCTTGTTTTTTTTCCAATTTATTACTTTCTATATAAACATGTACTAATATGTGGGTTTTCTGAAAATATAAATATATGAAAAAAATCATTGCAAGTTATTAAATCGATTGCTTTTATACCCATCACCGAAGGATAGAGCGATAAATCTATAATTTTCTATTATTTTCGGGTGGTCATCGCTGTCGTAGAACTGGAGATCCCATAATTTTCCTTTCTTTTTCCTATTTTAGTTACAATGCTGCGGTAATGAAAGTTTTACAGACTGGCCACAAGATGTGATACCGAAATCATGTTTTAAAAACTTCAAAGATTACACCTCTTTACCAGACATTAAAAATATTTACGAAACAGTATACGGGCAAACTATGTGAACTATGTGAAAACAGCACAATCTCTAATCTTCTCTCTACTTGCAGGGAAGTGCGTACAAATTAAAAAATGTTATAAATAAAAATTTCACTGCGATAGCTGCAACCACATCAACAATATGGCGTTTTGATATTCTGCAATGCGGACTTTCATGAAAAGTATGGCTTTGCCTGAAAATCATGTGCAATTTTTGATGTATTATTAGCGAAACGAGCGAATAACTGTACTAAACAAAGCGATGCAGGCTATTGAATGGTCGGCCTTGCTCGGCGATAGTGTTCTTATTTGTTTAGTTTTAGTTTTGTCCGCACGTATGAAGTGCGTAGAAATATAACTCAAATTTTTACGATGGGCGATGTCGTGTATTGATATATATACGGTATTCGTTGTCATATATTGGTACATAGACGAAATGTGATGTATGTATGCACATGCATGGTATATTTAGGAATTGGTGGATTGTGAACGGCTATTTTTATGACCTTTCGTTTTTTATTTACAAAAAAATGATTCTTCAAATTACGTCTTTAGGAACGTGGTTGAAGAAAAATTTAAAATACTGGAATGTGACGGTTGGCTTTTTCCTTATACAGACGGCTCCAAATTTGACTGTGTGCCGCCTACCAATGCCGTGACAGATGCCTCAGGACAAGTTTTGCTTAACCACATAGTTCACGAAAGTGCTTTAACTTTCACAACCGAACCCAGAGCTATCCTCAAGCAATGAACCTTACTTATAAAAACAAACCAAAACACAACTATTGTTGTCGCTCCTAGTCTGTCTGTGGTAAAAGTTATCCGGAATCCCTCGACTATGAGCTGACTATTAAACAATTAAGGTCTTTTTCCCATGAGCCGGTAACCTGTGTTGCCAGTGCTCTATTTGTTTTCAGTTTAGTCTAAGAATTTGTTTCCTTAGTCCCCAAAAAGTTATAATAAAAATAATAATTTTAAGTGTAAGTAACCATATCATAATAATTCTTTTTTTCAATAAAATACTTTTTTTATCAGAAATATATTTTTTTCGCAAATAATGACATAGAATTATCTTCCACACATTCTTTTTGGTTTTTGTTCATTTTTAGTCTCTAAATTTGATTTTTACAAATTTGAGACAAAGTACGTTCAATTTTTAGTCTCTAAATTTGATTTTTACAAATTTGAGACAAAGTACGTTCAATTTTTAGTACTTGTTGCATCACAATTACAAATTTGAGAGACTCTACGTTTGATTTTTACAAATTTTGCGAGAGAAATTGATTTTCAATTCTTGCACAAGTGAAAACCTATTGTTTCTGTGTTCATATTCTGGATGCAGCAGATGCAAAAATACTATGGCTCCAAGTCGTTATCAAATTCTATGGAAGCCTAATAATACGGGAGGATTAATAATTTAAAAAAAAAAATCGAAACTTATGTCATGGGAATTGAAACTTTAATACACTTGCTGTTGTATAAATGTTATACAAAATTAAGTAAATGCTTTATTAGAAAATCGAAAATTATTATTGTTTGATCAAATCTTATATGGATCAGCTTACTGCTGATTGGAAAAAATCTTTATTTGTCATGTACAATGCAATTTCCGAAAGCTAGTACTTTTGCAAAAAGTATTATTTCCTTTTTCATATTGAAAATTCGAGTAGAGTTTTGCAATTCAAAGACATCTTCTATTTCAAAAGGGTTATACCATTTGAAAAAGAACACAGATTAAGTAATATTCTATACAAAAATGCTTAATCCCAATTTAGTGTAGAAAATAATTCTTCAGCGTGCGCGACAAAGTTTCAACGGTATATAGTTTTAAACAAATTTTTAAAGAATGTTTGTCAGCTGCTCTCTCAATTATCAGATTCTTGTCATCGTCTATGACTGTACTTAGATCAAATAGGCTCTCAGTATTGGAATTTTTTTCATTTGTACCATCTGGAAAATCATCTAAGTAACTTTGTCTACCAGTATCGCCATCGTAAGTAATTTCGTTTTGCTTTTTGTTATAGTTATTGGCCGCATTATCGATTAATTGTGAAATCTTCGGCTCAACATTTTCTTGGGGAATAATGCTTGTATACATATCCGCTAGTAGAAGAACAGGGTATTCATAAAAATAGTTATGCGGATATGATGTCCTCAAGTAGTGGCTTACACACTTGCCTAGCAATACTTCAGGCATATAATGGTTGTATAATCGAAATAGATGGGTCATCAATATTCGTAAATGACTAAACCACAGTCTTGTAGAGTTCAAAGTACTTCTGACGAGTTCTGTAGCATGTTTTCTGACAAAAAGAAGGAAAAAAATCGAAGTATGAGATATTGTTTTTACTGACGATGTCTTATTTTGAAAGAAATAACTAACCAAGCTACCTCTCAAAAACGGAATGTGGACAAAATCGATAAATTACATTGGATCCATTAAAATCAAAAGTGTTTTGATAAGATATTGACCTTTAACTTACCAAAACAGTCAATACGTTTACGCAGCGGTTTAAACCGCATTTGATTTCCACCTTCGTTATATCTTGACGCGATAAGTAACTGTCCGAATTTGGTTAAAAGTGAGAACCTGTTCGAATTTGGTTAAATGTGAGAAAATATTGAAGAAGCTAGTCTGCATTTGAGAATAATTGAGGGAGCGACTCTGTATTTGTTTACAATTGAGAATAATTGAGAATAATTGATGAGTAACTCTAAAGTACGATAACTTCCCTTAGCAAATACTATTGTTGAGAAAAACCCTGCGCTTACATGTCTTCTATTTAGCGTTATTTTGCCTTTTAGTCTTTTCTAATATACATAGACATGTATCTGATTATATATAAATTTCGCTTTTTAATTATTGTGATGGATTGTACGAGTTAGCAGAAAATATGCTAAACGAGAAAACGCTGTACAATTTCGATAAGCTAGAGAACTTGAAATATATAGTGCCATATTATAAATATATAGAGAAATTTCAAAGGCAAATTGTATCAAAGTTCAGACTAATGCTCAGGTCGAATGATAATAGGAATCAAATAAACTTTCGATTTGGTCGACATCAATAACGACTACCCGAACAAGGTAGTGAGTATCTTGGAGATACAAGCTCCGCAAAATAATTCTGCAAACCAATCTTGGGACAGGCTTTTCCTTATAGAACTTTTCTTTCGCAAGAAACACATCTTTTGTTTTTGCGGGTGTAGAATGCTTTTTTGACTTTATCATGTTTTTGGTACTGAGTGAATGTCAACGTGCATCCTAAACGTTGAAATGTTAATGAAACCTCATTTCGTTTAAGCTTTCAACACAACGTTCCTTATAGTATGGCGATTAATTTTTTTTAACGTACACACAGTAAACTAAAGGAACACATTTTCATAATTTCGGATATAAGCGGATATAAATCGTACAAACGAAATGTATTACTTCGAAAAAGGAACGAGGAAAAGGACGAACAGATATAGCAGAATAGTTGGGAATGTTTCACTAAACAACTTAATGTGTCAGTTCCATTGTTTACAAATGACCGAATTAACGTGGACTCTTCGATAATGCGCATCAACAACCAGCAAAAAAAAATTTGGTCTTGTAGTTGGCAGTAACTCACAATTGCTGCAATTGCTTGATATGTTCAGTTTTGAAATTTTGGACAAATGTGATCGATATTTCTCGTATTCCCACGACCAGATGACGTAGACCTAGTAGAAGTGTTGAACGAGTTGTTTCGGCAAATGTTCTGAAATTTTCAAAACAATTTAAAGTATATTTTTTAGACGATAAAGTAACATCTTACTGATTATTTGTTTTACTTTCCACCACACTTGGCAATAAGTATTCAAGAGTTTCGGCAAACTTAGCAACTCCTTTGAAAAACCACTTCATGTCATCTATTAGCGCAGCATCTACAATCGTTCTATATTTTAGAAAAATAAAATAGTTCGATGCATAAAACTGAATTACGGGAGAAGTATAAAAACATTACCTTTCTTGTTTATTCGAAAGCCTGCTGGCGCTTATGGAGCAAGGAACGATGTTTAGATAGCATATAAAAATGAGATAAATTTTTACAGAAAACTTAATCATAGCGTTCTTGTAGGGTTGATAGCCTGTTAGCAACTAAGTATTTGAAGGAAGTCTTACACACCATTTTTGCCAACGGCAGAATGTTTACCACAGATACTACACTATTTGCCTGAACTGCTTTTATGTGTTAAATTTGCTAACGACTGTTCTTACCTGTAGTAAATGTCAAGTTTCTCTTTACCTACATAAGATAGAAATATGTAGTTGTAAAAGAAAGGTTTCAAGGTTACTTTTATTATATACGTAACTCGGAACGCAATTATGCCGTTTATCCTTGTAAACAACTGTTTTCCCTAGAAAAACATAAATCAAAGAAAGGCATAAAACTGTGGAAACATTATTTTGCATTTTGGTTATATTATTACTAATTTTCGATCATAAAGTTTCTTCTAATTTCGATATTTATTTTAGTTATGAAAGAGAACTGGTCTTCTTAACATAATAATAAACAAAATGTTTTCGTGTTGAAAAAACCTTCATCTTCGCTATACATAAATATAAAACATTTTTAATAAATCCTGACGCCAATTAAATAATAATGATAATGGACTAGATTAGATAAAATATATACCGTAATTATTTATTCTTTATGCGACTTAAATGAACAAAATTGGGCACAACTTCCACCACCCACTCTGGTGAGATTTCGGTTACTTGACGTAGAAAGTTACGTTCTGTTAAAAGGATTTCTGTGTAAATAATATATTCGGGGCGATATTTTCCATGAAATACGCTAGAAGGATGAATTTTGGCACGTTGTCGACCGGTTATGGTCAAGTAAAAATGATCACGTTGCAGTTCAGCAATATTATCAAATAAACCCATCAGCAAGCATTTACGTACTTGATCGTGATTTTCACCGCAACTGTTGACTTGCAATTGTAAACGTTCAATAATTTCCAACAATTGCTTGCGCACCTCGCGAGCATAAAGCAGATTCCGAGTATTAAGAAAATTGTCATGACACCACAGCTAGAAGGAAGTACATTTTACTTACAATAACATGTAATAAAAAGTGACTAGACCTATATACCTTGACCTTATCAATTTTTTGAAAAGCACTAAATACATTGAGCAAAGTAAGGTGGTCGCCGTGTTTCGACTGAAATTTTGCATGAGCAAGAGCCGCCTGTTCCCGTCTCTCATTACTCGTAACGAAAACATTTTCTCCTGAAAGTACTGCTACTAAATGGAGCATTTCCTCCATGCACCCGAATTGTGGCGCGGCCAGTAATAACTTACTATATTGCGGATCTAAAGGAAATTGAGCCATTTGTCGACCCAGTGGTGTAAGTTCGGGTGTATTGGAAGTGTTTTGTATAGCGCCTAAAGATTCCAATTTACGATAGGCTACTTCAATTGCTTCCGGAGAAGGACGGTCAAGAAAGTCGAAACTGCGACAATTCACGCCAAGCGCAAGTAATTGGAGAACTGTAGAACAAATGTTGCTGCGCAAAATTTCAGGTTTAGGCATCTTTTCGAAAGCGTTCATTTCCTGTTGCGTGTAAGTGCGGTAACAAACACCTGGAGCATCGCGTCCAGCACGGCCACATCGTTGCCATGCTTGAGCTTGTGATATGCGCACTGCACGCAAAACATCCAAACCTGTGCTGGGAGTATATATCCGTCGTTTTACATAACCAGCATCAATTACACATCGAATTCCAGGCATTGTTACCGAAGTTTCTGCTATATTTGTTGCCAAAACAATCTTACGAGCGTTAGCAGGGGCAGGCAGAAAGCATTCCAACTGCTTGTTTTGCGGGAGTTGAGCATACAAAGGAAAAACTCGCACTCCAAAAAGAGTATCGAGATTGGACTAAAAAAGAATCAAGATAATAGCATTAAATAGATAAAAACCGACAGTTAGAGGTGCTTCCTGTTTTACTCTTTGACATACTATTTGAATTTACTTCTCTGACTAAATTAATTATAATAATAACAATAAAAAAAATAACATGTGCTCTTGATAGTTTTCAACGTCTTGAACTCCATGGAAAGGTAATTAGTGGAACGGTCTCAATAGTTTGAGAGGTTATAAAATGTGAACGTCAAAGAAACAGTTTAATGTACGTGAGACATGCCAAATGAAAACTTTGCGTTAAAAATTTAAGCAGAAGAAATTTAAACGTTCACAGGCCTACTATATCGCCGGTTATTCATTAGTGACATCGATCAAATCAGAGCTTTAATTCAGGCATGCACAAACGATTGCGGTTAAACAACTACTTTGCGAAGGTTAAAAAGAAACTAAAGCTTTGGCCACGATTGATATGTGTTGAACACTCTGAAAAGTTGTAGATTTAGATTTAACTAGCAAGTGATAAATTAAAAATCAAAGTATCATTTTTGCTTTCCTTCCTTCCTACCTTTGCTATTTGACGTATTTGATGAGCCATTGCTTCAATTTCCTCTTGACCTGTCAGGAAAATTAGAACATCATAGCTGAAAGAGGGTAACTTTTTATTTAAAAAAAATCTGCTATATATTAATAGAAAAAAAACCTACTTAACTGGAGTGTTGCGATGTATATCAAATAATGTTACTAGAGCTGCATGCAAATAATCCGGTTGTGTTGTTACAGTATGCATCACCCGTACTGGATGCGTTCGTCCCTCCAGGTACATACCACGTACGCCAAAATATTCGCCGAAGTGATCAATATCCATAGTTGCAGATGTGATAATCACTTTCAATGGTGTCAAACTTCTCAGTCGGCGTTCTTGTTGAGCTTCCTTTACCACGCCGAATAACACGTCCGTACTTATTGTGCGCTCATGAGCTTCATCCAACATAATGACTGAATAATTACGCAACATACGGTCGGCTAATGCTTCTCGTAACAGAAACCCATCGGTCATAAAACGTATACGTGTTTTTGGTGAGGTGCAATCTTCGAAACGAACGGTGTAACCAACCACATCGCCTAACTGGCAATGTTGCTCTTGTGAAACTCGTCTTGCTACTGTTATAGCAGCCACACGTCGTGGCTGGGTGACAGCAATTACACCTTTGTTGCCGTAACCGCTGGCCAACAGAAATTGAGGTATTTGTGTCGTTTTTCCAGATCCTGTCTCACCCATAATTAGTAAAGTATCCGATCTGTAGACTTCTTGCATTAAGTTTTTTCGAACTCGCGTTACTGGCAATGCTTGACGCTGTTCTTCAATTTGGCTTTTGGGCGACAATTTCACGGGCGATCTGTTTTGCATATTCTGGAGATGATTTTGTGTTTCATTATCCTCTGTAACCGTCGAAGAATCTAGGCGATTGTTCTTAGAGATCCACTCCCATTTTGTTACTTTTGCACCACCATTCTCTTCAATTCCCGTATTTCCTGGATTCTGCAGTTTTCTTTTGACAGGAAACATACCATTGCTGTTATATGAGCCGCAAAGTTTTGACGGAGGTTTGGTTAAAGCGTATTTAGATTCCATTATTATTTAAGAACTACGGCATTAAAAATTGTTTAAAAAAAGCAGAAAAAAACCTGCACGTGAATAAAACTAAAAACATAAAAAAGTGTCGTCAACTATCTATATTATGCTAAAGAATCGAACATTCCTGACTTTTAAGCATGTTTATAAATAATAAGTCTTCGTAGCGACACCCAGTGTTTTATTCTATTCATATATATTTATTTCGGCCACAAGCCACATGGGATGTTAGACACAAACCATGCAGAGGTGCGATAATAGAAGAAAATGGAATGAATGGAATCAAAAGTAATCACCTCAAGTTTTACAACAACAATTTCAGCAAAGCCCGATAAAAGAAAATTATATTCGATCCCAATCTTTATACATTCCGTTTTTTCGAGTTTTCAAGTTTCTCTCTACTCTCTATTGGAATTACAAGTCACCGTGTTAGTTACACGTGCAATGTGGCGGAACGTGAAATTTTTGTTAGTCGATAACTTATATAATAAAATACTTAGCCATATCTATTAGCCATGTTAATAGCGGTAAATGGAAGTGTGTGGTTAATAGCGGTAAATCTGTTTAGTATGGTTAATATCGGTTCGTTGAATTTATTATTGGGAAAAATCAGCAAACATCTTTTTCTGAAATTAAAACCAATTCGCAAGCGCTCCAACAAACATCAAAATCAAACCAAAACCAAACCTAAAATATACCTATCATCGTTACGCTAAAGTAAACTAAAAATAGAAGGAAAACTACATTCTCATACTTTATAATCTTGGTTGGGCGTGGCTGATTTTTTCTTTTTTTATACCTATCACCGAATGATGAGGGGTACGTTCATTTCATTGGTTAAAACGGTTGCAACGCCCAGAAGGAAGCTTCAGAGATCTCACAAACTATATTTATAATCCGTCTGTCCGTGTATGTCATATCTGTCGTAAACATTCTCCTGGCCGCAAAAATGAATGAAAGAATCGACTTCAAATTTGGCAGGAACATTGGAAATTGAGCGTATATTCTATGGGTGATGCTATAGTACCTGTAGAAAAATGGAAAAAACGCCTGCCCAATATTAGAGTGTAACAAAATTTAATTTTTTTTTCAATGTTTTTATAACGCGCAGAAAAAAACTATAAAAACCCCAAAAAATACACAAAAACGGTAAACATTCTCCCGTTCGTAAAAATGGAGAAAAAAAATTTGTACCATGTTTCTTTTGTAGGTCACGAACAAAAACACGGAAAGTGAAGCTGTTATCAGTTTTTGTAGCATACGCGTGTAGGCGCTGAAGTTGTGACCTTTGAACGCTTTGGGTCATTTTCAAATTCGTTTGCAAGTTTGTAGGCGATAACGCTTTAACTTAATTTCTCTTTTTTCGTTTTTTAATAAAAATTTAAACGACCGCTTTAAATTTATATGGCGCTTGATATATTAATCATATGGTTTGGTTTTGCTTTCATAAATACATAGTCGAATGCGTACTGAAAATATTGAAAAGTTTGACAAAAATTTGCGTTGATGCAATGACCAATGCAAGTTATGTGTTCAACTGTAGGTAAAGCCGAGAGAGAACGAGAGATTGCTGTATTTATCATAGGTTTAATATTTTGGGCAACGTGTGGTCTTAAAGTGATCATTCGAGTTTTTATTACAGCAACTGCGCTGTGATTTTCTTATTAAATAAATTTTACCATAAAAACGTTCTCTTATTTTTAAATGCAAGTATTAATAAATAAAAAATTCTCAGTCAGTTTTTTACACTATATAATTAACACGTTCGCGGAAAAGTAAAAATTCACTAAAATGCAAAAAATGACAGTCAATACATTTGAAATTTGGTTATGATATCTGAAATCTGATTGGATACATTTTCTAAGGGTAATTAGAAGATCGTATTTTAAGCGATATATGCAACGAATGCTATAGCTATGGAGAAAACTTAAGAAAAGGGGACAATGGGCGAATCTTCTCTCTTTCTAATGTACAGAAATTTATGAAGTTAAAGGCGCTTTAAGTAAATTAGTAAACACAGAGAGAGAGAGAGAAATAAAATAATATGGAAAAACCTAAAGAACCAGTTAATCAATAGTTTGGCAACCACAATAATTGGAAAATCCCAGGGTTATATAAAATTAAATGAGTTGCCGTTTAATTCTAACTTTTCGTAATTAATGAGGAAAGTATATCAAGAATAAATAGCTGTGTGAATAAATAGAAAGTTGTGCTCCATTTCGGCCATATATGTCCATCCCATATCTATAAGCGGCCTCACGGAATGCCTTTATGAAGCCTTGGCGAAAATATGCACGATGCTATACTTGGGGCACTTTGGTTTGGAACAACAAACACATTTAAAGACGCGTGTTTCTCAAAAAGCCATTTTGATATCACCAAAAAGTTCCAAATTGTTTTTAAACTCACAAATTTTGCGTTTGTAGCAGGTAAAGTAGTGCACGGTATTTAATGGTCGATAGGTTATTTAAAAACATTTTAACAGCAAGATTAATTGGAATATTGACCTCAATTCGTGTTCACAAGTTGTAAAATATATTATTGATTGATTGAGCCCTTAAAACCATTCTTCCATATATCTTTTATATAGCTCTAGGACTTATTCACGGGTTGATCGTGTCAAGATCTAGTTGGTAAATAATTACATTAATCAATGTAAGTTACTGCATTTTGTATATTATACGAAAGCTATATATCGGCCCTGCTTAAAGTTGCTTTGTGATCATCAATTTAAAACTAACGACCGGTAGACAGGCGGTGACGATTAAGTAGCGTAATGGTTAATAATAATTAGCAAACAGATGGGAATAGTTTGATTGTGCTTCGAGTCGAAAGCTCTTCCTCGTTAAAATTCCGTTTTTTGAAGACATGTGGAAATATGGTTACGAAAGTCCAATTCTCCGTTAAGCTCTTTTCGTAGCAAAATTTTTTTCTACTGGTATCCTTCTCTTTTGCAGACATATTTCCATGTAACCATTGGCAAGGTTGGCTACTGTTCGTAAACTATTGAAAGAATAATTCTTTTTTCAATATTATAATCATAAACTAGTTTTTAGAGGACGTTTAGCTTATTGTCCATTTGAAAGTATACTCGTTAAGAGTTGCAACGGTTTTACTTTATAATTAGTTTTTAAGGAACAGTAACGTTGTTGGATTATTAAGATACTTACTAGCTACTGAGTTTGACTAAAAGTTCTACCGTCTTATTACCATGCAGGATTAAGTTTGTAAGTTTTATTAATTATGCGATATCCAGAAGGGTATTATTAAACCAATCTAATTGAAATGATTTTCTGAATTGTTCCTTTCCATAGGATGATGCTCATGGGCATTAACCTTTTATAGAGCAGCAAAGTTCATTTCTTCGTATTTTATGATGAATCCATCAATAACACTCGATATGCGGACGATGCAACGGTCCTTGCAGTAACACATTCGGGTTAAGCCTAAATATTAGCAAAACCAAATTTATGATCATAAGTCGAGCGAAAACTCCATATGCAAATGCCACTCTATCAATTAATAGCTAAAAGGTGGAAAGAGTTTCCAAGTTTGTATGCCTTTGATTCATGTTACACGAAGACTGGGACAGCGACGTGGAAATAAAAACGAGAATAGAAATGATTAGATCCGCGTACAATGGGCTTATTCCTTCGTCGTCGTTTCATGAAATGCTTCGTATGATTGCTGCTCTTGTATGGTCTAGAAACATGGTCATTAAAAATCAGTACAATCAACAAACTGGAAACCTTTAAGATGTAACGTTATCGTAGAATTCTAACAATATCGTTGGCATATTCCATGTGGAAGTCCCGCGAAGAATCAACTCTGAGCGTATATTAAAAAACGGAAAACTGCGCGACTTAACAATAGAACGCCGTATCGAAGGGATTATAGGCATGAGTAGGAAACAAATGTCACGGCTGCATAATATTCGAAATTGAACAGGACTTGGAACAATCGGTGAAATTATATTCACAGTGAGTAGCTTCAGTTAATAGTATAACTTAGGCAAAATATTATGCAAAAAATGCGATCACCTACACCCAGTAAGGGATAGGGAGTGAAAGAAGAAGGAGAAGATGATGAAAGCGGATAAGATAAATAAGAAATAATTATTTCTTAAATTAGATAACATCGGTTAGGCTGGCGTATTTAATGCTCGCCTTTGCTCGACTGCAATGTTTTAATTTGATTTTATTTTAAAGCAATCGTGTATGCATTTTACGTCTAAATAAGAAAATGTAGCACATTTTGGAATCTGCTTTTCTAGTTAAAGAATATTAGTTAATCAAAATATAGTGCACCTACCATTAAATTGAAAACTTAATTGATGAAAACATAAAGTTTCGTTCTCACACTGACAACAAAAATTGGGCCTATCTCTACGAGTTTTACAGCTAAACGAGAACGTACATTATATGATTATGAGAAAATTGTGATCTCATGGGCCTCCGAATAGGCCAATCTAGTTCAGTTCTACACATATATATATATATATATATATATATATATTGATCGTAGAGATATTTTAAGATTCTGAGCGTTCTCCGGGAGTGCGGACATGTGTTTAACATCAGCCATAGCAACCATAGTAGCTCCATAATCTTTTAATTTAGTCATAAACCAGATAAGCTGAAGTGTGAAAATTAATCGGTTCCGCTACTTTTTCCCTGTTCTTACAAAAAACAAATTGAAACAAAATAATGGGAAATCAAAATGAAATGTAATTGATTACTACTGTAGACGTTAGGTTCTTAAAAGTCAAATGAATACAGTTTGTGAAAAATACATAAAACAGTGCATAAAATTTTCAATCCTAAATCAAAGGACGCGACTAGAAAACCTTGAGCCCTGAAGGTATGTAAATCATGATCGCCATCAATCGTTCATTCGAGTTCCAGGTCACATATGCTGCCGTGACGACAACTTTCCGACCGTTTAGTTCAATGATTTTGGCTCTACTTCCTGCTTACTTTAATACCTATTTCAGTGCGTAGCTAGCATATGTTCGCAGTTAGGTGTTAAGGGGATTAGCGCAAGAACTTTTTCTCACATCACTTACGTAGATGTGTGTGCTCCAAAAGGTAAGATATCGTTTTTTAATTGGAATGCTTTAGGATAATTAATATTACAAGACTTATTTGCGCACATTTCCTTTATAATGTGGGAATTACTTGCCGACAATTTTTCAACCGTAATTTTATATAAACGCTAACGATACTTGCAATAACAACAACACGAATATCCCG
The DNA here is from genome assembly GCA_001077435.1 of Glossina morsitans morsitans. Classification (NCBI taxonomy): domain Eukaryota; kingdom Metazoa; phylum Arthropoda; class Insecta; order Diptera; family Glossinidae; genus Glossina; species Glossina morsitans. The sequence continues at coordinate 13,708 of CCAG010015740.1, forward strand.
ATGTGCGCGCCTTTATACTACCGACACTGAATAAATACTTAACAATTTAGTGAGTGCAGAGGCATCCAAGCGTACGGACGTTTTAAAAAAAAAGGAATTTATATAAAATACGGAAAATAGTACAACAAATGAAATCGTTTTGCACTGTGTTTTGCCATAAGGCGAGAGCACAGCGATAATAATATTTTACATTTCAATGAAACCATAATTATTGCCAAGACGTCTGTGTGGGAGAGTTTTCTTTAAGATCTGTTTCATTTATTCATATTTCATGAAAAAGAATCTCCTCAAAAAAAAAAAAGAAAAATTCAATTCAAAGTACTTACAGTATTTAGAAGAATCACTTACGTCAAGTCACGCCGTTTAGATAGTGTTTCTTTTTTCTCTTTTCATTTCTATTGGCTTACAATAAACGTCATTGTTAGTCGTCACCAAACAATTTGATGGCATCGTTATTGCTTTTGTTATCTTAAAATATTAATGTCAATACACTCACATAAAATGTACATATGTGCATTTGCTTTTCCTCGTCGTTGAGATCATCGACAGGCCGGAGCTAAACTAAAGAGTGGGTGAAGCATTGTTTACAAGTACATAAATACTCTTCATATGCCATCAATGTTTTTCGCTTTAATTTGCATGTTGTATGCCAGTGATATTCAAAAAGTTGCAGGAGTAAGTGATTTGAAAGTATGGGTACCGTTATGTTGTCCCACCAGTTGGTTATTAGCTAAAGTGAATCGTGGTATTTTCCGCTTGCCTAACTATAAATGTGTTCCGCCGCCAATCAACCGTTACGACTTGATCGACAATGAAATAGCAATCTTTGAGGACACACATCCAGTATATGGTTACGGGATTCGCGGAGTTAGTCAGACTTTGTCAAACTCGAGCGTTTTAACCTGTGATCATCAAACACTAGTCAAATTAACCGGCGATGAAAACGTTCAAATTCCATCCCATTCCTGTGTCATTGGCTTAGGCAAATACATCGCCGTGATTTCCTGTCCTCTACACGACAATGACATATTGCAACCGTTAAATTTTATTCATAAATGTTGTCCAATCGGCTATGTTTATGAGGTCAGCCAACAAAAGTGCATTGTGGATGAGAACGACAACTACCATGTCTATAAAGTATATTTTCCAAACTTTGCCATCTTTAATAGTGCCCCCTTGGATTGTTCAACCAATAAAGTATTAGTTGAATACAAAGTCAACAAACGGCAAAGCAGTTTCGCTGACGATCAGTTTATTTTGTTGCAGCCAGAGAAAAGGAAATTCTACTATTCCGATTACTGTTTGGAAGCTATAATGGATCAATCGAATATTCAGCAGAATTCCAACGTATCTTCAGAAATTAGCACCGGGGAAATGCAACCATTTTTAGTACGTGTCTGTGATGACACTGACATATGTGACCGAATACCTTGCATTAGACGCTGCTGTCAGGACGATGAAATTTTTACAAGAGGAAATGCCACTTCTTACTGTAAAAAGGATGCAGGCGACATTTCATATCACAGCTTCGAATCCTTGAATACAAGTGGAAATTTCTCCAAACCTCAAAGTAAGTAGAAAAAATAATTTCCATTTTTAGGGCATGACAGACGAAAGGCAAAGAAAGACGAAAAGATAACTATGAGGGGTCGAAATTTGAAATTGTAAAAAAAGTCGATATTCTGTATTTTCTGGATAGTCGCGAAACGTATTTTATTCGGAATCGTATTTTTGGAAAAAAGAAGCGACAGCAAATAGACGATATTTTCTTTTAAAATCACTTTTCCGGAAAAGTGCCCAGTGGTTACTAACTTTGAGTTATGTGCTCAGGAAATTTTTGCTTTGTTGTTGTAAGTGCAAAAGGCAAGAGGAATCGAAAAAAAAAACATAATTATATTGTAAGACTTTTCTTTTGAAATCTGAAAAGATTTTTTACTTTTTTTTTTAAAAGATTTTTTATTTTTTTCATTTTTTTTAAATATAAATTTAGTAAAATTACCTTGTGTCTGGTGCACACAGAGTAATGCTGCCCTTTAATGCAAGAGGATGATGAATTAATTTCCATTATTTTTTTGTTATTTCCGAGACAAAGAAAGCCCAGCTCTCAGCAATGCTAATGATGTGGAAATAAATATATTTCAGGGCGAAAGGAGATTTGATTTGAGGCTTGTCCCTTGCTCTGACCGCTGTTGAACCGTTATTGTTTGTAATTATTTCTGCTTCTCTCAGGAAGTTCATCTTACGTGATACTTTCCGCGACTATCCATCTTCAACACTGTACGCTTTTTCTGGTCGCTCTGTAGTCGGCACCTTCCATTCATCGTTTTTGAGGTTTTAGTTTTTTTTTTGCCTCTCCCTTTCTTTTCCCTTTCTTTCAGTCGCTTCTTTCCGGGTTTCCTTGTCGATTGGTTTGCGAAGTAAAAAACTAATATTGCGGCAGTACGGGTTGATACGACCTATTTGGATTGCAGGAAAAATGAACCACTGATGTTTTGATCATCAAAATTTTAACTTTGAGTGAGAGTTGTTATCGAAAAGAAAACTTAGAACAATAATCACATGGGTCAATAAATAAATAATTTAAAAAAATAATATAAAATAGAACAAAATGTGAAACGAAAGAAATTAATTCAGTTACCCAATAATTAGGCAATAAAACGCTTATTCTATTTAAGTTTAGATGAGTACTGCTTGTAAACAAACTATTAAATTGTATTTTTGTAAACAGTTGCGTATAAATTCGAAAATATCTCTCAGAAATAATTTCCTGGCATTTGTGTATTATATATCAACAAATAAAACAAGAACAAATCTTCGCGTGTTGTTATTGTTGGTGCGTTCAAATCGCAATGCAAACAATAATATTTATACAAACGTCCGAATTAATTTGCCTCCAATTTTGTGCGACTGGAACGTAAATGAAACGATCTACGAAAGTAAGAGTGAATTACGCGTAATATCTTTAACATATGGTTTTTTAGAAAAAGGGAAAAATCATCTTCGGGTTACATCGAATATTTTAGTATACGTAGCTTACATGCTTCGCTTGTTGTATAATCCTTCTTTGTGTTCTTGAATGTTCAACGAATCAGATGACAGATGATTTGCTATCTGTAGTACTTACCAGAGATATGCTAAGTTTTTGTCGGCGTATGCAACACGCAATAGATAAACTCACCTTGTATTGTCAATTAAGCCAGAACTATTGTTTTTTCATCACTTCAGTGCTTTATGGTGAAGAAAAAAAACGTCTTTCAAGCGAAGTGGTTTAGGTTGATTGATGCAGAGCTGCTTTACATATATATCCGGAATATGGTAGATTTAACCTAAGGTAGATCTTTTAAGAAAATAATGGACAAAGGAAGCTTCAGGGACCCCACAAAGTGTATATATTCTTGATCAGCATCAAATTCTGAATCGATTTGAATATGCCCGTCCGTCCCTGTATGTGAAGTTTGTTGTAAGCATTCTCCTGACGCAAAAAAATGAATGAATGAATCAACTACAAATTTGACAGGAACATTGGAATTTCTTTTACACAGGTTACTATTGCAAATGAGCCAAATGCGCCCACTGTACTACCTAAACTGAGAAGAACTCTGTTTTTCAAAACGAATAAAAGAATTGGTTTTCACTCATTGCTCGTAAGCTATAGCAGTTAAATATACAAAAATTGAGTGTATAATCTACGGGCGATGCTATAGTAGTACAAAAATGGAAAAAATAGCCCGTCTAATATTATAGTGGAGCTAAATTTAATTTTTTTTCCATATCTGTATAACGAGCAGAAACAACCGTAAAATACATAAAAGCTTGACCAGGTTTAAATTCGAAATGCACTTAAACCTGACCGCCTTTTCGTTTGCCCAGCAGTCCGTCTGTGTTCAAGTGTAGTAAACATTCTCACGTTCGCAAATATGAAGATATCGCCTGCAAATTTGCAAAAGAATTTGGAAGTGACCCAAACTTTTCAAGGTGCACGCCTACAACCACCACACGCATGTGCAACAAAAATTGTTGTTGTTGCTCATAAAATCAACACATACACCGTATAAATTTCCACTTTTATCCGTCCACCCAATATTATAGAGTATGAAACTTTTATTCTTTTCCTTTAGTCTTTTTGAGGATAACAATGATGCGTGTAAAAGATTTGGTCACGACCGAATATAATTCTCTTACTTGTTACCGATTACGTACGAATGTAGGAACTGAATCGGCTGACCTTTATTACAATTAATTTGAAATGACTTGGATGGAGTGTGTTTTGGAGTAAGAAGACGAAAATAGGTACACATGTGCGTACATTGACAATCGGTATACACTTATGGGCAGAAAAATGGGTATATGTTGTTCTATATCCATGGGGGCATTTTTTTCCCTTTTCCTCCTATTACATATTATATTTACCATTTATTTATAAAGTAGGAACATGTCCATATTTAAAAATGGTTTTAGGGTTATAGTAAGTATACTCTACAGGAATATTATGCCATACTTTTTGAATGTTTTTCCAAAACTCTTTAGTCCTCTTTAGTCCGCTTCAGTCCAAACATCGTCGAAATGTCTGAGGGCGCGAGAGTCGCTTGGCCATTCATTGACATCCATGTAATGCTTCCGGAACCAAGCGTTCATCGAATTGGATGAGTGTTTCGAATCATCAACTTTACAGTTTCTAACAAGTTTTTATATACAAATCTACCCATAGTGTTTTCTTTGACATGTTTTGAATCGAAACTCTCTCAGGAAAACAGCCCGTAGCATAAGGTCTCTTCCGCCGTGCTTTATAGGTTTTTTAGATAATCTATTGTGGAAGTCTTTTCTTTTTGACAGAAATACACTTCGCACTTCACAATTTCTTCGCCTTTAGGTCTGTATCAACTTTTAGAGACTATAGCCCGTCTCTCCGTTTCTTCAAATTAACTGTTCTGGGCAAATGAGCTTTCCAAGCTACTTTTCCTGGTGGATTGGCACGTGATCAACCTCGACGAACAGTTCGAGGTGATACAACATTCGCAATTTCATTAGACATTTTTCTAGACGACTCGAGGGTATCTCGCTTTGCTAAAATTATATGCGACTATTGGAATCAGGAGAAGTTTTTTTAGCAGCCCATTTGTTGGGGACGTATATCCCTAGCTTAGACTATTGCTCTGCGTTTGTTATTAAATTAATACTTGCAGCCAAAACATAAACATAAAATTTTATTTATTTATTGTTTATTTTTCTAGTATTTGGTCTTTTACGAAGTTTGGATTGTCTTAAATATCATTTAAATCCTGATATTTATCCCGAAGATGCACATTATCTAAACAATCGAGACGGATCGTTGTTTGTATGGGCGGACGCTAAACAATACTCTAACAATCAATACTGTATTGAAAAGATACATAATTCGTCTGTGGCGATGCAAAAGGTGAGATTTTCATTTAAGGCTTGACTTTGCAGAGGAGATGTTATTATTAAAACGTATTTTAAACTAGTTATATACATTTCTTTGCTTCGATACCAAAATTGTGGGTAATGATCGTCTGCGCTTCAAGGTATACGTGATCGGATTATTTATATCGTGTTCGTTTTACGCTCTAACTTTATTGGTCTATTTGTCAATATCTAAATTGCGAAACTTACCTGGAAAGATATTGATTTGCTTGATCAGTAATCTCTTAATGGCTTATTTTAGTATAGCCGTGGGTCAGTTGATGCCCACGGCAAATAATAATATTTGCTTCGCCTTAGGTAAGTAATGTTTATTTCGCAAATAACGCAGCAAATTAAAAGATGAATTCTGTTAATTTAATTTTATAATAGTCACCACGACGAAGAAACAGTATGTCTTGTCATTTGTAACACTTGGAAAAATGCCTTGCAGAAATGTATGCGCTTTCCATCAATGTACTGTCGACTGTGAGCGGATTTATTCTTGTTCTCCTGGGATAAATCCGCCCCTACTTAAATTTATGGGCACAATATGTCCTTAATTTCTGAGTTTCAGTTAAGATTTAGATTCGGTTTGTTTACTCGTTTCTTGTCTATCTACACTTTCGTCCGTCCTTCTTAGATTACTCCCGATAAGGAACGTTGCCCCAGAAAGATAAAATAACTACGAAAAATGAAAATAAAGAAGTTTTAAAATTGAACTTGCAGTAGGGTCAGTATCCGTCAACAAGTTTCTTTTCCAGTGGTTTTCATCCGAGTTTCGCTTTAAAATGAGTAGAAAACTTTTTTCTTTGTTTCCCTTTTCAGCATTTTTTTACATACTTTTGTCTAATGGCTGCCTTTTCATGGATGAACGTAATGTGCTTTGATATCTGGCAAACGTTTGGGTAAGTACGCACAAAAATTGTGCACAAAAATTAAAGCAGTATATTACTACTTCAGAGTCGCACCTGTATGCAACAAGTGCTAATTCAGACTCGCTCATTTAATTTTGGATTTGGATTTGATAATTTGAGAATAATTGTGGTAATCTGAGAATAATTGTGGTAATTTGAGAAGAATTGTGCAAAGGGTTTTGGTAATTTGAGTAGCTATGCGGTTTAAAGCAGATGTTCAATAATTTGTTGTGCACAAAAATTTGGTTTGCTATCGATAAAATGTAAACAGTGAAGTCTTCTTGTTTACGTTTTCCTTCTATGTAAAAATAAGCGAAAAAGGGTGAATCCGAAGTTGAGGTTACATTGTTGAAAAATTCAGTTCCAGTTTGAGTTATTTTGCTTAGCACCTCCAAAAGTTGCAAACGTAACATCGATCGAAACAGTTTTGTGCTTCACTGTTTAGACATTGACTGCTTACAAGAATCGATTTTTCCATAAATTATTGCGCATAAATTTCAGATAAATTGAAGTAATTAAAGAGCTTATCGTTCATTCTTTAATAGATAAATTTTTATAACCCTCGTCGCAGCATGGGACGGTTGTACGGCTAAGAAGTGTGCAAGCACACTGAAGATTATATATTTTTGATTAAAATAAAATTTAGAGCTGATATATTACGTACATAATAGATGATAATCAAAGGTCAAGGTCCCAATAAAATGTTTTTTTTTAATTGACTAGTCGTTCATGTCACTTGTGCATGTAAACTTTTCATGGGATGAAGAGATTATGAGTAGACCAAAAGGGTAACAGGCTATATTTGTATATATCAGACTTAGATATGCTAACATTAGCATAGGCAGCTAGCGATAGTAAGAAAGTTATATTCGAGGCGGGCCAAACTTTATATAACGAATTATTTTTTATAATTTATTTTACTTACTATTCTTAAGTTACCATGATAGCATTAGTGTAAATGCGGCAGTGTAAATAGACAATTTGGGCTCACACACTTAGCTTTTCGCATTCTACTCTTCAAGTTCTTTTATTTGGTGCCCATTTCGCCGGTATTATTAAGAGAAAATTAAACCACTAGGCCGCGGTGTCTGCCATATCCATTTTAGAATTAACCCATTTTTAGACAGATAATGCACCTTCATTTGAGCAATGTACAAGATGGTCTTAAACATTCTGTCTTTTTTGCCTTATGCTAAATGAGCATAAAAAATCAAAAAAAGTGAAATAAATAAAATTTAATAATTTGTAACTTTGCATGGGCTAGGCCGATTTTTCCATGTTTGGATTTAAATAGTAGAGTGTTTCGTAAAGTAAATGTGCAAAATTTCAGCCTTCTAACTTATATAATTTCTAAGTAATAAGCAAAACTCCCAGAAATGTTGTCAAGAAAAACGGGGTTGCATTCATTTTACGCTAAACGTCGGGCTTCTGCTCTGTCCTATTTTACTTCTGCTTTGGCCTATTTTCAACACTAACCTGCGTGCAAAACCTTCCAATGTTTATACCAAACTTGAAATCGATATATTCACTTTTGCGACCAAGAGAGTGCCAACAACAAACACCACACAGACAGACAGACGGACAGACAGGGCTTAATCGATTCAGAATTTCACGCTGATCAAGGCTATATCTATTTTATAGGGTCTCTGAAGTTTCCTTTAGCGTGTTATATACATTATGGGAAAAAACATAATGAGTACACTGCAACCCTTCAGTGGTGGGTATAAAAAGCATATCTTAGAACATCACATATGACATAAATTTTGCCCAGAGTTGGGTAATTGCCACGTCAATAATGATGGATAAAATACTTTTGGTGTTTTTGAAATTTCGCTTGAAGTACTAGATCAACACAAGGCTAACGTTAATTCCGTACTAGTTGTACCCACCAACGAAGAATGGGAACTTTGGTTAGCATAGGGGATTATAACTGTTCTTCCGTTTGTACATTCTTCCAAGATTTTGTAAATTTCATATATTTTTGATATTTGTGTCTGTCCGTCTGCCCTCTGTCTATTTGCAGAAACGCCCAACACAATGGCCATAAAACCCCTATCCTTCGCTAATAAGCAAAAAACACACAAATCGTAGCATATGTTGTTTTCAACGAACGGAAATGGTTCGGTTCCGATCGCTTTTTAGGCCACTTCCCATATAACACTTCATTTTGAAAAGTTGTCATTTGAATGTATTAAGCGAAGTGGTGTCGGGTATTTAATGATGGGCCGTGTCTTACTATAGTGCTTTTACTTATTATATCATGCAAAGATTTATTATAAAAGCAGACTTGACTTGGCCACATTTAAAAAGATACTTTACAACGAGTACATATATTTTCGCACTTGTTATTGTAATCGCTTCTCTTTTATTTATCGCACATATTGCACTGCTGTGTTCTTTTGTTGAAATATACTTACAACCTAACCTAATGTAACCCTGAAGAAATAAAGACTGCTTTATTAACACTTTTCGCATAACACTTTTGTGCCAACTTTAATGTAAGCGGTCACGTACAGATATTTACACGTACATTACATACCTAGGGAGGAAATGTGGTTCGTTATGATCCAATCAATTATGATATAAGAAATATTGACTCTTTCTTGAAATGTGCTCATATCCGATTCTTTTAATTCCTTTGTGGTAACTCAATAGTGAAATGAACCGATATATTCCATAGGCGATGCTATAGTACCTGCACAAAATAAAAAAAATTGACCAGGCCTACCCAATATTATAGTGTAACAAATTAAATTTTTCTTTCAATATTTTTATACGGCGCAGAGATAAGCGGCAAAAAGCCCACAACATATATAAATTCTTGCCATCAGGCTCGAACCACTGCTGGTAGATTGTTCCAGAGGCGGGCAGTATTATTGAAGAACGACGAATCGCAAAAGTACGTCGCACGGTATGCAGGCAATTCCAAGATGAGGGGACAGGAACACTGAGAAAGCCTTGTAATTCTGGTAAGGGGCTTACTTGGTGGTACTTTTATTTCTGCAATAACACTTGCCGGATTATTAGCGAGTAACATTCAGCGATAAAGAGAGATAGAAGGGCGAGTAAAAGACGGAAGTACAAACGATCATATCCCACAATAATTAGGAATATGTATAATTTGGTGATTTTTTGCCGTAAATAACAATCATTGAGAAGGGGGAGGGGTGGTGGAAAATTAGGTGCGCTTCGATAGATTTCCTTCGAAATTTATTTGGATGGATTTGAATGTGGTTAGATTAGCAGGATTTGCATTGAATATGCTGCGATGAAAGAATTTTCCTTCGGCAAAAGGAAGGAACGATGAGCATATTTTTCCTTTTTAGACCCATTTTTCGCTGCGGAAAAATTGAGAAGAACTCCTTCTTAATATAAAAGGAACGCTACTCTCTTCGTTACTGCATTTTCTGCATTATTCATGATTTTTTAAAAAGTTCTTAGGGACAGTTTGATAAAAAAATGAAAGTATTTTAACAAATTAAGAACTAATTTAAATAAGTTTTATTCAATTTTGTTTTTTTTTTTTCAGGTCTAGTGGAGGAAATAAGCGCAGTTTCGAAAAAGACCACAACAAACGCTTTTTGATTTATTCGGTATATGGGTGGGGATTGCCGACAATTATCACAGTCACAACGATAACCTTAACAAAATCCAACTTATTAAGTGAAAATTTACGACCTAACTTTGGTCACGGCATGTGCTGGTTTAACTGTAAAATGAAATTGGAAATCACCTTAAGAGAAAGTCCGACTAACGATTCTCATCTAATTTCAGACAATGTTCCCAGTGCAGCGAATCTTCTATTTTTCTCAGGACCTTTAGGTATTTTATTCTTAATTAATTTCGTTTTATTTGTAATGACGTTACGTTACTGCAATCGTGTTAAGCGTGAAATTTTTCGCATGCAAAGTTCAAATTGGGCGAAACCGATCTTAAAGAGGCGTTTCTTTATGGAAAAAGAACGTTTTGCTATGAACACAAGATTATTTATAGCGATGGGTATCACTTGGTTTCTGGAGCTGCTAAGCATAATATTCTACGATCGAAAAAAATGATTTTCTGGGCGGTCAGCGATTCGTTTAACGTTCTGCTTGGTGTTTTTGTATTTTTATTTTCGTATTTAAGAAACGTGTTTGGCATGCAATCTTGACTAAAATCGGTAAATATCCATTTTATAGTTTATTGAAAAGACAACTAAAATATTTAATCGTAGGTATAAGGCCTGTACATGGTGTTACCGGAACACCAGTTGGTACCAGTACTACGCACTCCCTTTACACAACGCATAATATATCAATGAAAAGTCTTAATGCTATCAATAGTAACGCAAAACTCTTGCATCCAAATACGGCGAAGCGTACCCCGACCATGTAGACGCTGTTCTGTTGCCTGCTTTCAAGCGCGATGTTTACAAGTATTGTATTGTATTGTATTTCAGTTACAAACCAAATGCAAAGAAACAAAAAACATATGAATATTTCTCAGAAACAATAATAATAAATCAATTATAATATTAAAGTAATTTTAAATAAGTGAAAAAAAGAATCTCTTCTTGGCGGTCTAAACAATCATCTCGTAACCGCCTTTGTTGTACATCAAGGATAAGCCAAAAGATAAGACTGCACCGAAGAAAGGAAACAGAGCTATTGTTGATGTGGTTACACCTATCGCCGTGAAGTTTTTATTTATAACATTTTTTAATTTGTACGCACATCCCTGTAAGTAGAGACAAGATTAGAGAAAAGATTAGAGCATTGCGCTGTTTTCACATAGTTCGCATAGTTTGCCCGTTTACCGTTTCGTAAATATTTTTAATGTCTGGTACAGAGGTGTAATCTTTGAAGTTTTTAAAACATGATTTCGGTATCGCGTCTTGTGGCCAGTCTGTAAAACTTTCATTACCGCAGCATTGTAACTAAAATAGGAAAAAGAAAGGAAAATTATGTGATCTCCAGTTCTACGACAGCGATGACCACCCGAAAATAATTATATATTATAGATTTATCGTTCTATCCTTCGGTGATGGGTATAAAAACAATCGATTTAATAACTTGCAATGATTTTTTTCATATATTTATATTTTCAGAAAACCACACATTGGTACATGTTTATATAAAACGTAATAAATTGGAAAAAAAACAAGCTAATAAAGGTAGGAGAATTTCGGAAAAGTATGAGAAAGATCCAACGATATAAGCCTCAAGCACAAGCATCTTACATCAAGTTGAACAAGAACAAGCATCTTACATCAATTTGAACAAGAAGAGGCATTTTACACCAACTTGAACAAGAAGAGGCATCTTACACCAACTTTAACTAAAACAAGCATCTTACACTTGAACACGAACAGGCCTCTTACACTAAGAAAATAATAATAACTAATGGTCCAACCCGAAATTTCATTGATTGCGGAAACTTTTTTGGTTATAGTGGATAGTACATGATTAAAGGAATTATACAAAATAAAATAATAGTAAAGTTCTAGGTACAATAACGAAAAGCGCTTCAACCAATCATCGCGTCTTTTGATAAATAAGTATGTAAGTAAGTAAGTCGAATGGAATAGACGTTTATAAAGAATAGCCAATCGGTTTAAAATAATCTGTCACATAGTCTAACATCGACTTCACCCTTACCATAGAAACGATGCAATCCCAAAAGACCCAGTCTCCAGCTCCACATGTATGTAAATAAATTTCGTTGTAATGCATCAATAGCCTGTGGTGGCTTTAGGAAAGTAATATGAAAGTCATATATTCGGAAAGCTTCAGCTTTAACTCCTTGTCAAACTACTTGGGTTATGAGTTCATTTCGAAAAATGGTTTGCAAATTTTTATGACGAACAATTCTCTTCTTGCAAGGACCAAGAGGGAAACCACATGAAACAGAAATTAAATTAGCCGCGGTTGCAGCCGCTTCTGGAGGAAATTCTCGTTATAAGAATTCCTCTCCAATTTTAAACAAACTAAACACTTGTTGCATTATAGGAAATTCTCATTGTAAGAATTCCTCTCCAATTTTAAACAAACTAAACACTTGTTGCATTATAAGAAATTCTCATTATAAGAATTCCTCTCCAAGAAGGCGCTCTTTATTATCGACTTTGCAATAATATGAAGATCTCTTCTAATCTGATATAAATGAATTAAGCGAATATTTTTGCAGACATATTTCTTTCGCATTTTCTTTTCCTTAAGTAATGCAGCGGGAATTTTCAAAATCACGTTGAAAAAGAAACTGCTTTGTTACCGCTTTCGCAATAATCTCCTGGTCTAAGCATTTATCTATTATTATTTATGTATTGAGCAGCTTAACAGGTAAACAATGTGTTGCCTAGGAAATGGAAAGGTATATAAATTGCAATTTTACCCACTTTTCAGTAACTCAATGCTATTTTCGTACTTGTCGAAGTTTGGTGACATAAAATCGATTAGAGGAAAGATCTTAAGTGTAATTGATTGGGCATGCAGCCAGGGCAATAAGCCTGTTATACCCACCACTGTAAGATGGGGGCATACTCATTTTGTTTTTTTTTTTCAAAATTTATGCTAACACCCAAAAGGAAGCTCCAGAGAACCTATAAAGTATATATATTCTTAATTAGCGCGAAATCCTGAGTTAATTTAGCTATGTCCGTCCGTCTATAAGCGTTGTTGACACTCTCCCGGTCGCAAAAACGAAGATATCGACTTCAAATTTGGCAGAAAGGTTTGAAGTTTCTGCACGCAGGTTGGTATTGAAAATGGGCCAAATTGGTTGGAGCAAAAGCGCGCAATGTAGCGGTTTTGCTCGCTACTCGGAAATTATTAAAGTTAGAATCCTGAAATTTTCCACGTTCACTTTACGAAGTACTCTACTTTTCATATGTAAAAATGAAAACATCCGCCATGCCCACACAACGTTACAAGTGATTAATTTCTGTTTTTTCACTTTTTTGAGACTTTATGCAATCGAGACCGAAGGTTTAAAAGTATTTTGTACACTCACTAAATGAAGATAACATCTGCACAAACTTAATCAAGTATTTTAACGTGCACCTAAACATTTCAAAAAGTTAATTAAATCCTACACTAAGAATGGCTCTACTGAATTTGGTAACAATGAGAAATGTGTCTGAATTGAATGTTGCATTACAATGTAATGTAAATATGTGTACACATGTGTGTATGTTACAAATTAGAATCAGTGAATATCTGGTGCAAATAGGTGGAATAAAAATTCGCTAACTGCTAGACTTCATACCATAGAGGAGAATAAGTTCACGTAATTTTTTTTCTCGATATTTTGAAGACTTGCTTTTCTATGGCTATCGACGGCAAGCAAGTACTAAAGCCGCCGTCAGTGTCAATAATTTAAGCAATGTAAAGAACATGACGGCTGATCCAAGTCTTCTCATGCTTTTTTAAAACAGCAGACAATCAAGCAGGCGGAATTTCTCTGAATGCTCCAAAGGTACAGTTTCAGATTGATGACGTATCACGCGGATGAGACTACCAGCAGAGCTGAGTAAGTTTTGTACATAGCTCACCTCACGCACACTTTACGTCCATCCATCAACTAGTTTTTAAACAATTTGTGCCGTTCTTCAGTAGCTCAAAATGCAGACAGTTGTAATCATAAAGGCTTCAATAAGGGTTCAACGTACGACATTAATATATTCAGTGTTGAATCTTTGCGTTCAGGTAATGGCACAAACGTTGAACAGTCATCTGCTTTGAACCGGAAATTTATCGAAAATGTCCTAAAATCTTTCTTTACAAGCTCCGCACTGTGGTGATCTCATTAGAAAAACCAGGTAGTGATGATTATGGCTTATATGGCTCCGGAGATATTTACTAAAACTAATAACGGTGGTCATGGGCGAGCGGTCGATATTTGGTCGGTCGGGTGCGTGATGGTGGAAATGGCTTCTGGCAAAGTTAATAAAAGTACAACATATTTTTTCAGAATCGCTTTATCTTTTTTCCTTTCAGCGTTCTTGGGCATAGTTTGATTTCAATTTTCAAATCATGTTTAATGTAGACATGGAAGAAAAACCCAAAGCTTCAACATGATCCTAAAGATCGTATGACTGATTTGTAACTCTTAGAGTATAATTTTTTATACGTACTTTCGTTCTAAATCGAAGAAAGTCAGTCGATGAATTTGTGGCAGTGTCACACCAACAACTAAATTAACAAAAGCTTTAATTCTGTTTACCCACTAGGCGTACTATGAATTTCAATGTTTATAAACTATTTTAATTACTGCAAGTAGTTGTCAGCGTCCCTAAAACTCTCACAAGTTAAAAAGGAGTAAATCAAAGATCCTATATATATAAAATGCGATACTGGCTACGGATAATGAGAACGAAAAGGCTTTGGTTCAAAGCTGGTATGGAACAAGTTTCGAAGATGCTCGTTTTCGTGAAGAATATAGACAATTGCACTTAACTGCCGCTATGCATGAATTAAAGATTGAGGAGGGATGACCTATCCCATTAGTTTCATCGGCTTCTAAAGGTAAAGTGTTATCTGCCTAAAAATGGGTCAATTCTAAAACAATATGAAAGATATCGCGATTAATTTTTTATTAATAATACCGGCGAAATGGGTATCAAATAGAAGAATTTTAAGAGCAAAATGCGAAAAGGCGAGATTCTGCCGAATATAACTTTCCTACTTGTTGTTGTTTTTGTCAATAAAGTACTCGCGTCCACTTTGAATAATGAGATTTGGCTTCGTATGTAAGAGACGGCAGTAGTGACTGATTACTGGTATGGACCGACAATATCTGTCTTATCTACTTTATTTGTTGTTATAAACGAACGAAGAAAAGGAATTTTACCTTTCAATTCGCTACAATCTTAAGATAGTATCGATCCACCAATGTACTCACATTTTTCTGAACTATATCCAATAGATTATCACGATTATCATTATTAGTTGAATTACTAAAGTTGTAGTTGTTGATCTCGTTCGAAATGCCATCAATTATACCATTCATCACTTGATCTTTATAAGTATAAATATAAACCGATAATGAAATTAATGAAAACAACATTGTTATCAAAATACCGCCGTTCTGAGCACATAATAAATAAGAAATAAGAGGGAAACATTAGCAACATCGTAATTGTGTCTACCGTCCCGTATGCTTACAATAGCTAGCATTGATGATTGAATTTTGACAATGCAAGAACAGGCTAAAGACGTTACGAAAATGATAACTGCACCCATAATGATTAATATGCCGTGGACTTGGTCAGAATAGTTTTCGCTGATTTTCAAATAATTTTCAAAATCGGTTTGGAGCCAAACTCCTATCCATATTAGCGATAAACCGGACAACTAGAAAAAAAGACCAAGGAAAAGTCTTATGCAAAATTCTTTAAGACGCTATTCCGAATCAGTACACAAATATCTTACCCAAAATGCAATATTGAAGAGTATTAAAAGAGATCTCACACAAGCATACGACATCAAAATTTCATTTGAATTCATTTTTATGTTCTTTTTCACTTTTTTTTTGAAAAATGAAGAAAATTCTATAAAATAATTCTTTTCTTAACAAGATCTAAACTAACACCTGGTGCGTGTTGTGTGCTGCTCTCAAGACTGCCACTTTGATTAAAAAGAACAATGTTAATGCTTTCGCAGCTGATCAATATCGTTAAAGAATGTTCGCGATTCGAAAATTCACTTCGTTATGATGATTACACTAAAGCTTTCTAATATAAAGTTAGAGCCGGATCTGAATTGCCCTTCAGATATGTACAATTATGAAAAACAAATAATTATCAAAATATTTGGTCTTTAAATGGATCGATAGAGCAGCATAAAATTTAAAGTGAATATGGAGGATATTTTCTCCGTTCGGACGTCTAAGTAAATATACGTTTTGATGAGTTTTTATAGACGCTTCTCTAGGCTTAGTTGTTGTTAATTGCTGTTGAAAGTGTATTTTATTACATTTTCATTATCGCATATAAACAATTTGTTCTGTATACATATACATATACACATGCCCATTTATATGAATGATAATTTTTAATAAAGATAGGGAGTAGAACGTATGTATGAGTGATTTTCTTTTCAATTCAATTAATCAAGACTTAAATGTCAACTCATTGGAAAGCTAAAGGAGACGTCATGAAAGTTGTAATGTGAAAAACTTCGAAAACATATTACAATGTCTGTCCATTCTATGAAATTACATACGGAACCCAAGCTGCTTAGATAAAGAGACCATTGAAGAATTGTTCTGTGATTTCTTGGGAGTGAAACCAGCGGTTTGCTTGCAATGAGAAGAGGCCTGCAAAGTTGTCCGGTTCATCTTAGCTATTGTGTATACACATAAAGTTTTAATGAAGGCTTTAAGCCTTAGTGATATGCCAGTTCTTGTTTTGACTATGTGTGTAAAATGGTGCGTTAAGAAAATTCGTTTTGTATAAATTATACGCTCATATATATTATTTTAGTGCCATGAATTTTTACAAATCTTTGCTACTTACGTTCCACCTTTCATGGCGCGGTGTTTGTCCTTACATAAATCCCCATCCCGGCAATGATTGCAGGTTTTGCATATTACTTCGGCAATGGCATAACTCTGGTAAGGATCTTTCCATTCGGCTAAGTCGGAAAATTCTCCAAACCAAACGCAACATATTCCGACGCAATTCGTTGGTCTCTTCCGCTAGACCTTTATCAACACTTAACACTTTTACAATAGCACATATGAGATCCAAGCCAGGACTTGCTTTGCCTTTGTATGAAGTCTTATGACGAAATCAAAAGCAAAGTGCGATAGTTTTTTAATAGCTTCTTTAGTTGTTTTACGTTCAGCTAACGTATGCATAAACAAAGTGATAAGCGCTTCGAACTTTTCGCGGCACCGATTTTCTTCGGGTAAAGATTCACTTATAGTCCAATTAAGTTCAAGCGATAATTGTTGTTCTTCTTCATCAGCTACTCTATCGATTTCCTTTCTTGTGGCGACCTCTTCAACATCGTCGCCACTATTATCATCGTCTTCATCTTCAATCTGCACACTTGGGTTTTGTTTCGCATTTTGGGCAGCCAAAGCGGCAGCTGTTACACCCCCATATATGCAATATGTAGAACTTTTTACTTATAATACTCAATAAAACAAAGGTCCTTCATATAACAATTTATCAAAAATACTTTTTATTCATGCTTAACATTGCTTAGCAATAAATAGCAAATAAAGGATAGAAGAATCACAGACTTACAGAATTTATAGAAGAACGAAGTAACAGAATATTTGAATAACATAATAAGACCAAATAACAAAGAAATAGTGCAATAACTGATATATAGATATGTACAATACGATACAATATAAACACATATATGTATTGCCAAATTTAATTATTTGAGGTATGTAATTTATACGTAATAGTTAATTCATTAAACCAAACCGTAGTAAATTATACGAAAATTTTAACAGAAAAGATTTGTACCTTGAAAATTCATAAAACTGTCACTTTCAAACACTTTATGACACCTATTGAAAAATATTATTTGCTTTTTTTAATTATTTGAGAATAAAATATAAAAAAGAACTTTAATTTTAAATAAATCGTATTTATATTTGCTTCTCGTAACATACAACGTGCGTGTCGCTGTTTATGTGGATAAAAGTCGTATGATTTTCAATGCATGTTTCTTATATTTTTTTAACAATGACAATGAAAAAAAATTTACCATCCATTGATTTGTAAACATTCTGTAGCTGCTTTTCTCTCAAATTCACGTAACACGCATTTATTTGTAAACATTCTGTAGCTCTTTTTCTCCCAAATTCACGTAACACGCATTGATTTGTAAACATTCTGTAGCTCTTTTTCTCTCAAATTCGCGTAACACGCATTGGTTTGTAAATAATTTCATATGTTTTCTTTTGAATTCGCTATACCTCTCTTTGGTTCGTAAACAATTTCATATATTTTCTGAAAAAAAACTGAAAAGAGAAAGAGAAACGTTGACTGGAATGGAATTTATCCAGTCTGGAATGCCAACAGCAGACCCGTTGTATAGATGCCTACATCGTGGCGTTGACACGACACCAGCTGCCGCAAGAAAGGAAGGAAAATCTCTTTTGCATACGGATTCGACTATCCAATTGCCATAGAAAGGTCACCTAGACAAATACGAAAGCCACGCAAATTTATTATTCCTAATTTTTACATTTTCTTTCGTTGGCTTAATAATCAAGATCCCTTTGCGAAACGAAAAATGGCATGTGGCTCCTTCGCAAAATACTTCCCTAACCTTAAATGGCCGCAAATATACTTAAAGCTTTCTTAGTCTCTTAAAGCTTAAAGCATCTACACTCAAAAAGCTTTCTTAGTCTCTTAAAGCTTAAAGCATCTACACACAAATCTGTATTCGTTCTTATTTATATTTGCTCTTCGTTCTTATTTATATTTGCTCTTCGTATTTAGGCTTAAACGGCCGCAAGTTTGCTTAAATGACCGCAAATATGCTTAAATGTTTTTTGTAATATTGTAATATTGTAATATTTAAAACTTTTTAAGTAAAACTCTTACCGTATTTTTGGGACAAATAATATGAACGGCGACATTAATCCTTTGGCCCTTACCGTACTTACCGCGAATCAGACTCGCGGCTATAGGGGAAAGGGTTACACTAAACCTACCGACATTTCATGTATACCTATTTCTACCACGAGCGGTCAAATGACCGCATGTGTAAAAACATATTTATCTTAGTAAAGTAGACAGTAAACAAAATATTTTTCTGATGCTATAATAAAAACTTATTCCCCGCTTTTCGATGTTGCATGTTTTATTTATTTTCATGCATTTTCATCACAGTTTTTACAAATTACAGCATTTTGTATTGCACATTTTCCACATACGTATTTTTTACATTTAATACAAATTTTGTTTGTTTTATTCATTTTACAATATCTTATTTGGCAAGATTTCCGTTCAGAAGGAACAAGATTTGTATTTATTGTTGTTTTTGATGAGCATTCTTTGCTTATCTGTTTCTCTTTCCGGTATTCGGTCCCAAGTTTTTCTGCCAATTGAAATAGAAACTCTTGCCTCGATATTTCCTCACCCGTCGTTTCTTTATATAAAATCCAGGCATTTATCCCGGCTAAATCTAAGATGTTGAAAAATACCTGTAATGGCCATCTTTGACATTTAGATTTTACACTATATTTTCTGGCCATTTGATCGGTTACAAATACACCGAGTTTTGTGCTGTTGTAAAATCTAATTGTCTCTGGTATACGGGTGTCATTTTTTTCAATTTCAACGGATGAATGCATTGAACTAAGTATCAATACTTTTTTATTGGGTTTAGCTTTATAAATTGTAAGAATAAAATTTTTCGATTTGTATAACATTGTTGAGAAGCGTACCATACTATCCTTTGCCTGTCTCGCTAATTTTGGCAGCTCTCTTTTATTTCTTCGGAGAGTTGCAACAAGCGTCGTTCTTTTTGCTAGAAGTTTACTCGCTAGTGACTCACTTGTAAAAAAATTGTCAACTGTTATATATCTCCCATGGCCCGTATATGGTTCTGCTAATTTCAAAGTTACAAACTCTTCAAGTGGTATTGATGATTCTCTCCCTTCATCTTTTCCCAAATATGGAAAGCCGTTTACTATATATTTACTACTTACATCGGAAGCTAACCAGAATTTTATGCCAAATTTGTCCGGTTTGTTGGGCATGTATTGAGTAAATCTACAACGTGCTTTTGTAGGGAACAATTGTTCATCTATAGCAACATATGCTCCTGGTTTATAACAGTTTTGACTGTTTTCGATAAATTTATACCAAAACTTCAGAAATCAATGCGAACTTATCGTTTTGTAAGCGTTGGCTTCGTTGATTTTTGTTGTCAAATCGAATAAATCTCATGATTTCATAGTTGTCGAGAAAAATGACGGACCCCATTTCGTGTTCCATAAATATGATAAATTCATATTTTTAGCCTCATATGCGCCGCGTGCATACAGAAGTCCAATAAATGCATATAATTTTGCAATAGATAAATTCCATTTCGTTTTCAACACTCGGAATGCCTCTAATTCCGTGTACTCTCTTACATGTTCAATCATTTTATGATCAATAATCAAAGAAAATGCTGATTTGGCTCTGCCCTTCATAATATTTCGTTTAGCGTATCCTGTTATAAATCGATCTTGATCATCTTCCGAACAATCCTCGTCGATATTATTTATTTTGTCTAATAAATTGATATTCCTCGAATGTTTTAATATTTTGGAGAATGAATATACAAATGATAAAGTAAAAACTAAAATATAAAAATATAAATCAAACGGGCCAGAAAACAATTGTAAATCATACCACAAAATATTGTTGGCTCTGTTGCCTTTGTCGAAACTATCACTTATACCACGTAATAATTTTTATTATAATATAATTATAATTTCTATTATACACTGAAATTTTGATGCTCTCTGTTCGTATCGCAAGATCGTACTGTCATACACAAAACGCAATGTCCTTTGTTCCAATAACCAATACCAAAACGCCATGCATGGATCCTAACCGCACATTTGTCTACAATGTAGACACATTGATTAGATTGTGGACTGTCTACTATTACATTGTAGACTCGTAAAACAATTTCAAGAATGCGATTATCGAAGAATATAATCGTAAATAACATAAATTTTTCAGACGGTCAAATAACCGTTCGTGGTAGACTAGACATGGCATAATTTGTTTGCGGAAAATACACAATAAAAAAAGTTGTAAATATTGAAAAATCGGTTGTATGTATATTTTAGGAAAACTCAATAAGCTACATGATGATACAGTAACGTTGTATACGAAAAATTTTAAACGAAATTTTAAAAACGGCCATTTGACCACGCATGGTAGGTTTAGTGTTAAAATGGGAAAGAGCTGTTCCATTATAAGCAAGAAGATATAATAATGTCCCATCACATATTGCTAAGCCGATTAATGTGACACTTTGCTCGCCTGGTTTGGCAGATTCTCTGAATTACTTTCCCATCACATGTTACGTTGTATTGAAAATTATCAGCGGTTTTTTCCACGGGATGGTATTGATGCCTATATATCGGTGGCACCCATCAGATTGTCTCAAAAAAACATATGCTAAGGGGTGTGACATTTCAGCTTACATTTTTTATGAAGAGAGTTTTCGAATTCTTCGGGCGTGTAAAAAGCTATATTGATTTAAAAATGAGTGAAATATCTAAAGAAATACGCTACGTGATGCTTTTTTACTATAAAAAAAGTAAAAACGCTACAAAAAAAACCAATATGTGAAGTATACGATGACAATGCTGTGAGTGAATGAAGGACCCAGGATTGGTTTGCTCGATTCCGCACCGGAAATTTCGATGTGAAAAATGCACCTCGCAGTCACCGAAACATTTCATGCATAATCATATCCCATTTATCAGAGATTTTATTGAAATTTTTTAAAGATTCCTCAGCCTCTTGATTCAAAGCTTATTGCAAATCTTCGAAATTTGATTTAAATACGAGAACATTGGAAAAATAATCATTTACGGTTTCATAACTTATACGTCATTAAGATCTAGCAGTTCTGCTTTGATTTTGTATTACTTCTTGTTTTTCATTATAAATCTTAATTTGATAACGAGTTCATTGCCAAAACGTGACAATGAAAACAATAATTGATATTTTTTTACAAATAAGTAGACAAGCATTTTGTTCGTGACTAGGGATTTGTCTCGTTTTTTAAAGAAGCACCAGACCCTGAACTTGCAAACGAAGAGCACAAGCACATCGTTACAAACTTTGCGTCATTTTTGAACTCTCAATGTACGATCGCGATGACGCTTCGCAAATAAAAGGTAAGAAGTTTAAAGATATAAAGATATATTGCTGTACATTCACTAATTGGCGATTTTGATTTTTTAAAAGAAATTGGGTGTATAATTTCGTTTTCATCTTTATGGGGACGGGAAAAAGCGCAATTGTAACTTTCGAAAACGTAAGAGAATAAGTCGAACTACCTTGCTACCTTTGATCAGTTTAAGTAAATGAATTACGCTATCGCAATGAATATGAATGTTTTTATATTCAGAAGAAGATGATGCTACCTGCCGTTCCTCAAACAATGACTCTAACACGTCAGAAGTTTATTATTGATTTAAGACGGCAATTCTTGTTGAACCAGCTTGTATGAAGAGATGTGGAGATCAGCTTATTCAAATTTGGAATTCTATATACCAAAAAAAGTCAAGAGATATAAATGCTAGATTCGAAATTTGCCTCAAATTTTGTATATCAAACATACTAAAAAATCGACAAAAAATAAAATATATGAAATTAAATATATGAAATTGTAAATAAATGCATAAAGTTTTAAAAGTTGGAATCACGTGTTTTTTTTCTTACAAATGGTTAGGTTTTTTTATCAAACTGAAATATAAATGAGTTCGACTATCTGTTGGAATATACAAGAAAGAATCTTGGGTTCTACGTCAAACTTAAATAGAAAATCTTGCGTTTTTTATCAAACTGAGAAATGATTTCGACCATGTGTTGAAATATAAAAGAAAGAATCTTGGGTTTTACGTCAAACCTAAATAGGAAATCTTGCGTTTTTCATCAAACTGAAATATAAATGAGAAATGAGTTCGATCACCTGTTGGAATTTAACAGAAAGAATCGATGAATTCTTAGAAAAATGTTTTGTGTTGAATTTGCGCAGAAAATGCAAGAAAGAGTGAACTAATCATACATTTTTCAAAAGCTATTGCACGCTTCTTAGCAAATTAAGATAATTTGGTGACAACTGGCTTGTGGTTTCGAATATTAAACACATGATAGCTGGCACTGTTGCCAAATAATTCAATTCACATCAAACTTGTGCAAAAGTGTCTAATAAGAAAACCTTACTTAGATAAAATGTGAGAAATGAATTTGGTTTGTTAAAGTGTGAGAAATTAAGGTTCCATTCTATTAGCACGAGAAATTAGAGTCCGATTCTGTTGGTTCGAAAAATTTTAGTTCGATTTTGTTAAAGTATGAGAAATTAGAGTTCGATTCTATTAGCATGAGAAATTTGGATTATCAGCTGGTTTCTCTTACTGTGCTATTGCACATTAAGTTGGATTTTACTTTAAGTCAAGTATTCCAACATGCAATTAAACACTTCAAAAATTTTATTGAATCCTGAAAAATGGTCGATTAAGGCTAAATTGACGTTGATGAGCAAATATGCCTTTGTGCAGAAAAAGTGGCAGAATGTTCCAATGGTTTGCTTTGTATGCTGCTGTCAATAAATAAAAAAATCAATTTCAATAATTAAAAGCTTTCAAAATGCTGCATCGAAAATCCATATTATTAAGGGATTTTATTTCTCTGGGTGTATTATCTTATTATATAATTATATTATTCTTATTTTTCTAGCTATGGAGCACGTATGCCGATTTAAAGATGCAAATGTTACTGACTAAGCTTTTAGAAATTATAACTTGGAATATGATTACCCCTTATTGTTTTAGTCGATTTGTTCTCCGCTTACATCGATATGGTGTCGGTCTATCATGTTTACGAAAAATTTGACGAAACCTGCAGCAGAGAGAGATTGGAGAGATCACATAAATATCACAGTGTTGCTTCGAATAAGTATGAATAATGTACATTTATTTATTTTCTATAATTCTAGGTTATAAGCTAGTTATTCTTTAAGTTCTTAACTGCTTCAAGTAAATTACGTAAATTGAATCTGACTTCTTGTTTTTTTACATTTTGTTTCTTTCTTTAAAGACGGACAGACAAGCTTAGCTGGTTTTAGAATAACTTACGGAGTAGGTCGGTGTAGTAAAAGGTTGGCCCAGCTAAAAATTATTTTGTTTATTGCATACATCCTCACTCTCATAAACTGAAATATTGCTACGAGAAGTGCATATTTCACCAAGTGCACATAGTATTTAGAGTAAACAATTTTTGTTTTATTTAAATGATATTTTTAATGTAATGTGTTTATAATTCTTCTGAGCATTAAAAAAGAAATTTTTTTTAATAATTTATTCATTTTTAAAAAAGTTGTCATACATTTTATAAATAATTAAAAGAAATAAAAAAATTCACAGTTCCGTTAAAACTTCTCGACAAAGACTGAATATTACAACTAGTCTAGAAGGTTTAATAAACTGTAATAATTCTCTAACTAAATTGGCGGATGGCTGCAGTGAATCAAATTTTTCACGCATTAACAAACAAGCTCTACGATTTTCCAATGGCCATTTTTGTTGAACATGCACCTTATTAAGAGGCTTCATATTGCAATCATTATTTACGGAAGTGGTTTCCTGTGTTTGTTTACATTCATCAGAATCATTTTCCGTCCGAGTTGCTACAATTTCCCCAACGACATTATTTATAGTTTGATTGTTGATTTTCTGCAATTAAATAAGCTTTGACTGTTGTTTTACAATTTCCAGAACAATTTTTACCTTCTTTTTGATTTACCTCCTTTTCTATTTCACTTTGCAATTTTGGTCTTTTTATGCAAGGTTCTAAATGTTCAGTGCAGTTTTCGTCTTCTTTACTATCTTCACCCTGATAGTAATCCCGTAACACTGAATATATGTTCACTGAGATACATCTTCGTCCTTGTTCTTCTGGAAAATTTAATGCCAACCAATTGCGGAACATTGCCAGGATGCATATGTACGAGGCATGCTTCCGTATTAGAACCAATAGCATTCAGAAATGTTGCAGGCAATAAGCCATTTGTACCGCTTTCATACATTAAATAGTTTCCATAAGCATAAGCATTTAAACCCGAATATGCCATGACATGATTTGTGACAAAGTATCCATACGTATGCTCATAACTTTTTCTGCGTCCTGGCGATAATAAATCTCAGTCGTTTATTTGCACGAACTCGAAATATTTTTTTTCTTTCTTCTTCAAATACTTTTCCTGCGAATATTCGGTTTTGGCGTGAAAAGTTTTCGAGTTTTCAACAATTTTTTCAATAATCTTTGTGATACGGCTTCCCGTTAGACAATTCAACGTCTGTGCAAATTTCCAAAGTATGAGGGCGTTGACGTCCTCTCTGACCTTTTCCTAGATCCTCTTTCGGGCACATTTTGAACGTTGAAAAGTACGGCTTATCTAAAATATTTCCTAATTCCAATTGTTCTTTACGGCTGTAGCACTTATATTACTGACAAGCGGAATTGTATCTCATACAGTTCTGTTTTTAAAATTTGACAAGCGGAATTGTATCTCATACAGTTCTGTTTTTAAATTTGACAAGCGGAATTGTATCTCATACAGTTCTGTTTTTAAAATTTGACAAGCGGAATTGTATCTCATACCAGCGATGGATTTGCATTATTTTTTTAATACTTCTTTCGAGCCCAAATTAGGCAAATACTATCAGGAGAAATTAAAAAAATTAATACATTATATCGTTGAAAAAGGGCGAGATGCTTACGAGAGTGTAACTTTTTTTTCTGAGAAAGGGTTATAATGATATAATGATGATTTGTTAGAAGTTTTAGCTAATTGAAAATCTTACTTTAGCATCAAGATGTGACTTAAATGCTGTAGCTTGATTATTTTCCATGAAGTTCATATATTCTACGGTTGCAGGCAAATATTAAGTTCTTAAATATCAAAAAAATCATGCACCAAGCACTAAAGCAAAAGTGGTACAAATTTTACTGCTTACTCTTACAATCACGAAACTTGATGCGCAGAATTTGACTATTGTTTGTATAGCACGATAAAAGAAATCAAAACAAAATTAAGAGCTACTACGAAATGGGAGTGCTTCCTTTTTATACCCTATACCACTTGCGGTCTGCCTTGTTCTCTTGTGTTTTTGAGATATTTTGAGGAAATTTGATACAACGACATATCTTGGCCTGAGGACGAACACTATTAACAATGGTTTGGTTCGCACCACTTTTTCAACCATTTACCACGGAAATAACTATGTGGCAGGTGCAAACGTAGGGCATTTAAGAATGGGTCGTATTCCACTTTTGATAATGGTCGCTCCCAAAGTAACTTTGTTCCTTGCACACTCTTTGATGTACTGTGTTAACAAATAGACAAAATCAAAATTCTTTGAAACCTTCTTCACCAGTAGTGGAAGTTGCGGAGGTCAAATTAAATTTAATGGCGCGTAATTGCATTTGTTTTCAGTAATATTTTCCAATTTATTCGATAACAAATAACTTAGAACACGATAAGTGAAGAGAGTTTACGGCTGTTGACCTCATCACTTAATTATCGTCTGATATGCTGGTTACCCCATTTTCGCAGGGTATTAATATGGCGGCATTGATATCATCATCGCTCCCTTCTAGTTTGCTTAATAATGCAGGCTTTCTGTTGCTAAAGCCATCACTGTTTCTTTGGGCAGGCTTTATTTCGGCAGTCAATCTTATCACAAATTTTTTCTATTATCAGTTTCTCTTTTCAAGTACTTAGCTTTAACGAGTGTGAATTGATGCAAGTCAATGCGGTCCACTTTTTTCAAACTCTACAAAGCAGGGTCCATAAGCGCAAGTATAGACCCAAAGCAACCTCCGAAATTTTTTAATAGAAATTTTTATTTCTACGATAATTGTAGTTGTTTTCGGTCAGTTACTATTTTTGCCGATCGAGGAGTGTCATGGCTTTACATGTGGCAATCACAGATATCGGGCATAACCTTAACATCGAACAACGGAATCTTTCTCTCGAACCAATTTTGATTTTGAATTAATACGACTTTGCTATGGATTTGTGCATAAAATCAATACTTACCTCTCTTTTTCAACGTATTACCGCTAAACAGGTCATCAATTATCGTCAGAACCGTTATGGAGTAAATTTTTTGATTTTGGCCGCCACGATAGCTTTGCTTGTTTCGTTTTAAAAAAAAAGTCATCATTTTCATCGTCATCATTCTCATCGTCATCATTCTCCTCGTCATTAACGAATAAATCCTGCGATTTCTGCCTCATTGTGGATTTTGCTCGATTTATTTTAAGGAGTAGATCGTCATCTCCATAGAATAACGACGACATATTCTTATTTTGAACAAAAGACATTTCCGATATAATTATTGACGTCTTTCTCTCAGCCTCTTTCCAATACTCGGTGGTTTAAACATTTGCATTGGTTTCATGTGTTTGCTTAGCTTTACTGTCACTCTTTGTTGAAAGAAAGAATTCGTCATCACTTTCAGAATCATCAAATAAATTGGTGGATTTGGTAACAATTGGTTTGGATTGGTTTAGCTGCTGCTGTCAAGAATAATGCTTGCGCTTAATAAATCATTTCCATTATTGTTCGCTGAAATGGTTTCTTTTACAAACACTGCAGGCACTACATCAGCAGATGTTAATTTGCTCAGTTGTTTCGTCTCGGCGAATATATATTCAAATAAATCTAAAACTCTATTGACAGTATGTGAAGCGAATAGATCGAAATCATTATTTCTTCCTTCGTCAATTTTGACAGTTTTTCCTTTACTGATTGGTGAAGTTTCTTCAGACATGGTCTTGCTGTGTGCTAGTTTTATTTTACTATCACTTGCAGTGTTTCCTAAAACGTCTTCATTGGGTTCTTGCTCAGCCATTAAAGACTATTCATAGCTTCGCTAGCGACCTTTTCTCGTGGAAGGTTTACGGGAAAGGGGGCGCTCTTACACGAGTTTTATTAATACTCGGTAATAAACATTGATTATCCGGGAATCGTTCTTTCTTATCCAAACTAAATTTAGTATTATGATAGGCTACGTTACTATTCGATTTTTCAACAACCTACTATGATCCTTCCGAATTCTCTGGCTCGTACCTGGCCACGGTTCCTTCTGCCCTAATTTGATTTAAGAAGCATCGGGTTCGTTAGCAGTTTGAGCTAAATATTTCTCTTCCTTTAATTCTGATGATTTTCCATAGTTCCAACCCGGCAATAAGGCTTTTCCATTAATGTAAATGTTTGGTGTTTCTAGTTTAGTAGGCTTCAATTTTTCAACTTCTGGCTCCTTTAATGTACTTGCTTCTGTTTCCCGAAAGTCGATATCAATTCTTTTAAATTTCTTTTCGTTAATGATACTGTAAGCGGATACTTCATGATCTCGATATTTGTAAGCGCCTTCCTTATATAAGAGGACGCGCGGAGGCGCATGCTCGTTTTTATGGTCTGGCGGTGAGCGGCTTACACTTGTCTTTATATTTAAAATTAAATAAAATATAGATAAACTCAAATAGGGATGAACACAAACTTACCATTGGAGGAGAGTGAATCAGTTTCATGATGCGACGGCGGTGACCGGAGAGCTGGGCTTGTTTTTTGATTTAAAAATGGAATAAAAACAAATGAAAACATGTTAGATTTTGAAATATATCTTAATATATTTACCTTAGAATGACGTTATGCTAATGTCCTCGCGCTCCCTAAGGTTTTTTCCTGTTAAAAGGATGTGGAGTATATAGTCAAGTAGATTGGTTCTATGGCTACTGCCGTTACCGGAACCTTCTTCTCGGAAGAAGGCAAGCCGCGCCACTACAGTCACCTGCACGCGCTTGCCGATGTTCTGCTCCACCATATGTTGCCGTATAACGGCGTGGAAAACATCGTAAGCTTCCTTAAATGCTTGGTAGACCTTTTGTGTTGGAAAGACCGGCTTCAGATGTATGGAGGAGAAGGCCAAGATGTCTCTCTTATCCCTCGTGACTTTTTGACCCCTCCCCTCTTTTCAGAAGGCTTCTTCCTCCAGCGGGAGATCCTTCAAACACGCTTCGCATCCCAGATGCTCACTGATGTATCGCGCTGTTGCTTATCCTGTGAGCAGCCGCAGGTATTCTTCTTCTCTGTTGGTCAGGATCAGATCGCTGAATACCTCTCCATCAAGACCGAATGGTACAAACTCTTCTTCAGCCTACGCTTCGAGCTTGTAGCTCATTTCATTGATGAAGAGGTAGTCGTCATAAGCTCTGAACCCTTTGCCCATCGTTCTATCAAATAGGTCTTCAGTTTTTTTGCCAGACCCGTTATTTCTATTGATGACTTGATCCTCTTCCTGCAGCTCAGTGCCATGTTGCGGAAAAACCTTTCCAACGAGTCCTGGCTCACCCTGTAAGACGCTATGGTTACGTCAAGGTAAGCCTCCAGTAGCTCGTCCATGGATGCAGCGAAATTTTTGATCATTAGCCGGGTGTCCAACGCAGTTTGAGATAATAATTTTTAGATAAATAATCATGAACATCTTCGAGTTCAGCTTTGAGCTCCATCAATGTGCCGCTGTTGATGGAGCTCCGGTGAAAGACGTTCGTTAACTTCGTCAGCATCGCGGTTAAGTCGCACGTCTAGATTAACATAAAAGTCAGCTACTATTTCATCTATAGTTGCTGATTTTACTTGGCGGCAGAATGGATAGAAGTATAAGAAGTGAATTCCTATTAAATTATATGGAAAACTCAAAACTTCCACTATGTGTACCCCTAAGAATTTATTTAGATAACAGCTATAAATACAAGGGGACATAGATAGACTTACCATTAAAGGTAAATAGTTCCACAATAGTGGCGCCCAACTACATTAGTCTATTACACATATCACATGATGTTGCACATCTTAACGAATGCCATATTATTAAAGAATGTTTAAGTTTGATGATTTATACTGCTGAAATTTTTGCCATTTGAATTTGATGCTAGATTTCTTAGACGTGATTTATGGTTCACTCTGGATGCTCTTTACGATGTCTTATTAGGAGAATAACTAATTATAAAAAATATCATGTAAGTGCGGCTATTCAAATTAATATTCATTATAGTTATATAGGAGCACCTTATTTCGGTTATATGCCAGACATAAATGCATATACAGATACACACACACACGTATGGTTGGAACCAAATGGATGATTTGTAGCTATTATGAATTTGAACATATTAAGCACTGAATAACCTGTAATAAAATAAATTAAAAAAATGTTGTAAAACATAGTTTATATATTGAATGAGAGGAAAGTAGTTAGTAGTCTTCACACGCAACTTCGGGGTCTACCGTAGATATCATGGCCCAAAAGAGACCATTAGGTAAGACAAGGTTCTACCCAATGTACCCCGTGTATTCTTCTTTTAGGCGTGACGTTGTGAGGAGTATCCGAGCGAGAAAATATGAATTTATTTAAAGTGTCGTGAATTAAAATAAAAGTGAAACAATAACAACAAAAAAAAAAAAAATAAATAAATAGAGAAAAAACTATTTACTGCGAAAGTGCGGAATTATTTTAACCATGTCACAAAAAAAGTGCTCACATAAACTGAACAGTGACTCCGAAGAGGAGAGGACTGGTGTAAAGAATAAAAAATTAAAAATGGAAAGCGCGGTCACGATCAAGGCTTTCCAAAGTTTGGAAGCTAAAGTGGCAACTCTGGTAGCCGAAAACAAGGCCTTGGACAAGAAATACAAAAAACTTGCTGAAAGATGCAACATTATCTTACACGAAAATAATGATGTGAAAGCTCAGAAAAATGAACTGGAAAATAAAATTAAACGAACCCTCGAAGAAGGAGATACTGACAATGATAATGACATGCAGTTCAGCAACGACGAAGACGAAGAACCTGCAAAGGCCAGCCGTGCAGCTGAAAGTGTGATGAATGTTCACAAAAAAAATAGCAATAATGGTCCAAGCGGTAGCGGGCAACAAAAGTCTCCTCAGAACAACCAAGGTAAAGTTTTCAAATTTAATTATAAAAGGAGTGAAGTAAAACCGAACACCCAAACTCGGAAGCACCCTCCAGCAATAAAATGCTATAATGTAAACGTGAAGTTAATTACGAGTGATCTAAAGAAGATCCTCAATCACAATAACTTCTCATTGAAGTTGGCGAACAAAAACATGACAGTTATAATTGTCTTCACTTACGAAGATCACTGCAAGGTGGTAGCTCACCTGCAAAAGCTAAAGTATAAGTCCTACACGTACACACCAATAGAGGCTAAGCCATATACGATCAATGTAGACGGCCTCTCCAATACTTACGATGAGGAGGAAGTTAAATCCCACCTCAACAACTTAGCAATTGACATAAAAATTCTAAAAGTCACCAAAACCAACAGAGATAGGTGGATAATATAACTTGATAGAAAATCGAACGTACAGAAATTTTACAAAATTAAGTACGTACTCAATCGCAACATTCACAATGAGGTCCAGTGCAATGTAGAAATTGCCAAAGGTTTGGACATATCTCGTCCAATTGTCAAACGCCATATCGCTGCGTCAAGTGCAGTGGAGATCATGGCCCAGGCAAATGTTCAATCCCAGCAAAAGGCCAGAAGGTTGCTGAAATAATGGTCACCGATCCCAACCAGGAAAACTAAAAACCCAAAAGGGAGTCCCAGTGCGCAACCTGCAATACCGTTGGTCATGTGGCTACCTATAAAAAATGTCCAGTCCGTCTGCAATTTGCAAACAAACCAAATAAACAACCACCGCAAATGGCGACATCGAAAGTTGTGAGCGGTGTCTCCTTCTCGGACTGCTTCAGGCCGAAAACCCAACCTAGTGTAAGCGCTGCAAGCAACGCACTAAAAGCTTTCGAATCTCTTGATGTAGAGTATAAAAAACATCTTGGAAAAGACTTCTTGTCTTGTTTGCAACTAGTTGCAAACTTCAAAGAGGAGTATAACAAGACACAAGACAAAGAAGACAAGACGCGATCTTTATTCGGTCTGCTCTTAAATATAGGCTTGCATGAGTAGAGACTTCAAATGCATCTTCCTAAACATAAACTCTTTAGTATCAAAACACAAGAGACATTATCTCAAGATCTTTCTAAACACCCATAAACCAGACGTTCTTCTACTTGTGGAACACAAATTGTCACCAAAACACAAGATATTGTTCGACAACTACACAATATACAGACAAAATAGACAAAACGCACTTGGGGGAGGCACTGCAGTATTTGTTAGGGAAACGATAGAATCCGAAAAAATTATCCTTAACCTAACAAGCAAGAAATTTTAATGGGTGCGGACCTAAACGCTAAACATACTGCTTGGGGTGGCACTGAAATAAATACGAAAGGCAGAAGACTGCACAACTGGATCACAAACTCTCCTAACATCGACATTATTTCCACAATAGAACCTTCTAGAATAACTTTCACAACCTCATCTTATATAGACTTCTTTATAGCATCAACGTCCATTTCCACAGTACAGCACTTTGCTCTTAATAGAATGAGTCTCAAAACTCTAGATTTCAACTCCGACCACAAAGCAGTAGAAGTAATCTCGAGACGCAGTGATTTCAGAAATCAATCGCCGAAAACCTTCTATGACTATAGCACTATGAACTGCAGCAAGTTCAATCGCACTCTTAATCACCTGCTCGCAAACAATCCTCTGCCCGCTGACAGAAATATAACATCGGTAGAAGTAGACGAAGCTGTTGATCATATAGATGTAGCGTTCAAACAAGCAATGGACTCATCAGTTAAAAAAGTCCGAATTAGAAACAGAAGTCTAATGAAATTACCGCCACATATTCTGACCTTTATTCAAGAAAAAAAACGACGAAAAGAATACTGGAAAGAACACGGGATCCGGAAAGGTACGTTACCTTAAAAGCTGTTATTAGAAACCTGGAAAAAATAATAAAAGAATCCATCAATACTCACGAACAAAACTACTGGAAAACGTATATAGGAAATATAGTGATGGACAATAACGTGTACAGAAAAATTAAATGGGCAGCAGGTGTTCGTAAAGATTACGAAATACCAGATATAATAGGTCCCCAAAATACACTTATATATGATAACATGGGCAAAGCAAACGTATTGGCGATGCATTTTGAGCGCATCCACAATAGTAATATGTCTTCTACACAGTCAAATTATGAGGATATTGTAAAATATTCTGTCTCACTCTTAAGCGACCACACTCCCGTAACTAGTTTCGATAGAGCCAATACAGCTGATGGGTTAATGAACAGTGAACGACTAGACGGATTTGTCACACCCTCTGACATAAGCAGTGCGCTAAAAACTCGGAACAACAAAAAGTCTGCTGGTCCAGATGGAATTCCTAACTTCGTGTTTAAGAAAACCACTGTTTCAGCTTGGTCGCACATTGCCATTCTATACAACCACTGTATCAACATAGGCTATTATCCAACATCTTGGAAAAAAGCTATCGTTTTTCCGGTATCGAAGCCAGGTGCGGACCCGAAATCAGTAAATTCGTATAGACCGATATCCCTATTATCAAACGTAGGTAAACTTTTCGAGTACTTCCTCTTGCTAAAAATCCAGCAACATCTGACAGAAAATACAATCCTTAAGGATTTCCAGTTTGGCTTCCGCCGCGGACACTCCACAACCCACGCGCTCATAGCCTTCAGCAATTCAGTTATAGAGAGGTTAAACGCCCGCAGTGCCACAATCGCGGTCAGTTTAGATATCGCCAAGGCTTTTGATACAGCCTGGCAAAACGGAATATTACATAAACTGCACTCATACGAATTTGACAAACGACTGTGCTGCTTAATAAAGGAGTACTTTCACGAGCGGCGTTCTACGTCAAACTGAACAAGTCAACGTCACTTGTGAAGAAAGTCAATGCTGGTGTACCACAGGGATCTCTACTTGGTCCAGTACTATACAACATCTTCCTCAGCGATTTTCCATCTCCCCCAAACAGCATCAAATTATTCACATATGCTGATGACTGCTTAATAACGTCTTCACATTCAAGAGCAAAAACAGCCAACGAAAACATCAACGAGTACCTATCAAAAGTCTCCGAATTCTGTCGCAGCTGGAAACTGAGGCTAAACATTGACAAGTGCTCTGCCATTGCCATTAAAGGAAAGCACAAGAATCTATACAAGAGCGCCAGACAATTCACCCCAAACCTTGTAATCAACCAACAAGTGATCAAGACAGCAGAAAACTTGAAATATCTGGGGCTCGTATTTAATGAAAAGTTCGAGTTCTACAGGCACATTGACTATATCCTGAAAAAGGCGAAAGGCATTAACGCTCTATATAATAACGTGCTTTGAAGCAAATGCACGCTCGACAAGGATATTAAGCTATTGATCTACAAACAGATCATAAGACCTGTAATTAGCTATGCATTTCCGGTCTGGTCGGCAATCTCTTTCAATCAAATGGAGAGACTAAGGACAATGGAGAGGAAGATACTGAGCCAATGTTGTAACCTAAAGCCCTATAAAATGCTAGATGGCTCGTTCAGAAGACCTTCCTGCAGAAAGATATACGAGACAGCAAACATCAACAGAATAGACACATTCCTTGTAGCCGCAGCCATCAAGTGTTTGGAGAGATGCATCTATCTAGAGAATACACTTGTGCCAGAGTGTATACATGCCAATACCGAAGAAGAACTCTATAGGCAACCATACCTAAGCGTTGACTTCCTACTAACACTTAAAAATGTCAATGCATTAACAATAAATAATAAATTGTACTTCTATCATAGAAGAAAAAATTCGTATGACCTGACAAGCTTAGTGTACAACACTTCGCAATAATTGTACGTAGGCGTAGTATTAGATGTAAGTAGTTTTTAAGATTGTAAATAGCTCTAGATTTAAGAGAAAACGAAAACTTAAAAGCAACCCCCTTTTTATCATTTCCTTTTTTTTGGGGTAATTAACTGCAAAAGAGATAAATATTAATGTTTAAGCACAAATGAATAAAAGTTAATCTCTCTCTCTAAAAGATATATTCTTAGGAAAGTACTAGTTACGTTAAGAAAATTATGTAATAATACGAAATGTAAAAAAAAAAAAAAATGAATTGGAATGAATGAATAAACTTGGCAAACTTGGCAAACAGCATCAGTGCTTCTAAAGTGTTTTGTGTGAATTAGTGCAAAGTAAAAGTGAAGTGAAAAAATAAAAGAAATGACTGGACGTGGCAAAGGTGGTAAAGGCTTGGGAAAAGGTGGTGCTAAACGTCATCGTAAAGTGTTGCGTGA